>JAQPZY010001419.1:1642500-1832500 GCA_029931535.1 Margaritifera margaritifera | reverse complement strand
AAGCCTGAAAGAAATGGCGCAAACAATGATGTTACTTTTTTCTCACCAAAAAACAGTAAGGCATCCATGAGGTTAAAACCTCTGAGATAAGAACTTGTCAAATTACCTTTTGGGTTGTGTTACTGATGAAAGATTAACAATCACGCGCGGTTTGCAAAGAGCGAAGATCACACGTATTTTACATACATACGCACTCTCTGTCTGATCAAAGATAACGGAGAACGTTTTCTGGTATTAATTGGTGACCTGAACATAGATAACACAAGTTCTGGTTGGAGGATATCTTTCCTGATGAAATGGAATATGTTACAATCGTTGTATGGAACATCAAATGTAACATAAGATTAGAAAGTTATGTCGTTTTCTTTTTCTTTCGTTTATGATTACTCCGCGGATGTGTCTGACCATTCTGGTCGCTTGTCTTAAGCTAGGGAATATCCACGTGTCTGTTTTGATGGGAGATCGCCAACCTAATTTCCTTTGTATATCATTTCCACTTGCAGTTCGCGAATATTAATTTTTGACCAAACGAGATGCCCTACTTTTTTTTCATCAGTTTTGTTGATGTTCAAAGTTGTGCATGGGCTCAACACAGGGGAAGCGAATTCAAGTTACGGTCTAACCAAGGCAATGTAAACCATTCATAAAGTATACAATATTGTAATAGTATAAAACAGTAATTGATATAAATGATAAGCATTTATAGCACAAACATTTTGCTGCATCCTAAAAGACAAAATAAGAACATTTGGGGGTGGGTGGGTAGGTAAAAGACATTTTCACTTATGTTCATGTGGTATATTTGTAGTATAGTGTTTAAACGAGAAAATGTATCAGATCACGAGTTTCATATGGTAAGAAAATGGTATGTATCCGGACAACTGGGCAGACACAGTAAAGTCCGTTATGTACCTATTTTTACTTAGCTCTGATTGGATGCATGCACGAAACGTTTTCACTGGTCGACCTCACAGTTGTATAATTACGCCATGATAAATAGACACTGGAAAGCTTGGCAACAGACATAACAACATAGCAATAGTAATAGATACAAAGTTTGTTTTAATAGGAAATAATTGGAATCATTATTTGTAAATTTATATAGCAATAAAAGGAAAATATTGCCAGTAATATGTTGTTGGTTTTTTTGTTGCTTTTTTTTGCTTTTTTTCTGCAAGAAGAGAAATGGGGTGGGGGCGGTTATGGGGGGGGGGGGGGTAAATCTTGCTGGAATAAATTTAGAAGCAATTCCATTTGAATTGGCGTGGTTGGGACGCAATAGTCTCCTTCCTTGAGAGAATGACACAAGTATAGTCTAAGGTAAGAAACCGGTGCCAGTACTCCAATACATACATGATATTATAAAATTTGGTTAAATAGGGAAATACTTTTTGAATCTGTCAAAAAGAGAATTCAAATTGACGGTCAGACAGAGAAAGGTACGTATAAGCTGAAGAAATCAGCAGGTAATTTTAAAATATGACATCAAACAAGTGACGATACCTTCTTTTATTAGACATTAACATGGAAAGAAATAATTTAATAGGAATTAAGAAGGTGAGTTTAGTAAGCGATAGGGCTCTTAATGAGCATTTATACGCAAAAAAAGATAAGAGTTAAACGACGGTAAAAAATAAAGACTCGTGTTTGGAAGACCTGAATAAAACAATAATGGAAAAATTCATTATTTCTCTTTCACAGTAGAAACAATTAGTGTATCCCATTTCAATTTTGAAATTTCATATATCAAAGTTTCAAGGTCAGCTTTATTGAAACAAAATACATCTTTTCTTTTATAAAAGGTATGTATAATAACAAGAAAAAAAAAAAGAAAAAAACCAAGACCATAGGAGGTCGAAAGGACATACAATGGTATTTTAGTAAAACTAGAAATGTGTTAATGGAAAAGATATCCCTGGACATAGTGACATACTTTAGTTGGGAAAGTGTTGCACTCACAAGACGTATATACGCACAATGTTGCATGGTTCTGCAGACAAAAATGCTATATAAAAACTGACCTAAAAACCAAACCAAAGTCACTCAAGCCTGAAATATAGATCACAGTGACTTAATATTGTTACCTGGGCATTGTACTAGTTTCATTATGACGCATTCGCGCACAAAGTTTCGCCACTCTGCAGTCAAGAAAGCAAAAAGAAACGGAATTAAAAATGAAACTTAGCAGATGCCACTAAAGCATAAAATGTTGATCGAAATACGCTATCCTTTGTAGGTTGGTCCATTCAATTCAATTCATTTTTTTATTTCACTCAAACATCACATGCTTATTGAGAAGAAATATTTCGTACAAACATTGCATCTGGACGGTATTGCTAAAAGAGCAAAACATTGCATATGGACGGTATTGCTAACAAAGCAAAAAACATAACACATATTAAACTACAGTAAAAAAAATAGGCACAAAATGCAGTTTGTTGTGAAGAAACAAAATCAAAGTTACACCAAGGAAGATACATGAGGAGAGAGTTTGCTTTCTCAATTCAGATTTCATATATACATATTTGTAGGGATTTGTTTTTCCTTGAATAGCAGTAAGTATTTAAATATAGATGGGTATATCCAAATATAATTACCAATTAGTGGCTTTCGAGGTGTCAGATATTTCTAGCAAACTAATAAAAATTGGTGCACATCTTCAATTTATTCCTCTCCTCATATAAAACGCACTTTCAAGTTTCTCTCATTACGAGCACTGCCAAATTTACTTATCTCAACCCTCACTAAGTGGGAAGTGACCCACATATTTGCTAGTGGGCAGTGACCTACAGACTTGTTAGTGCTGATCTATCTTTCACATTTAAAAATGTTTCCAAATTATTTTCAAATCAAAATTGATTTCAATACTTTTATAAAATAGTAACGCAGACAAATTGTCTACATTTTCCTTCCAAATGCCTTCGTTGTTTAGTTATCTCCCGATCAGATGGCGCCACAGAAAAAGCCAGTCCTTATCATTCGGATTATTTTGAATCCTGTCTCTAATTAAGTTTTGAAACAGTGAATACCGATTTTTCCATTGCGCTAGCTATCCTATTCAAGGGAGGTCAATGAGTTCGGTTCCCCATTTACTACAAACCTCTGTAAACTTTAACAAATTAATAAACATGTCAATATCTACCGAATCTGGAAAGTACCAAACATCTGCAACGCCATACATGTTCAAACAACGTTTTAACAAAGAAACCCAATTTGTGTTATTTATGTCATATGTTTGATCTTACAGTGTTACGTCTAGGGGTTAGAAATAGTAACAAATGAAATAACGACTCAAACAATCTTTCACAATTTCTAAAATGTAAATTTAATTTCCTAAAATATTAAATATTTCAAACAAACAAAGTGAAAGAATTAAAAATAACTTACAGTTCAGAGATTCCTAAATAATCCTAAATGTCCTATTGAATTTTGATAATCCGGAAGATAATCCAAAGTATTCCGAATGAAGTCACTAATGTGTTGACGTGCTGCAAGAAACACAGTTTTAAATCCAAATGTTATTAATCCCAGGTAAACTCATGTGAATGTAGAATATTGTTAAGTTCCTTGAAGAATAGTACTTAAATCCAAAATGTACTATGTAGATAATATATTTTCACCAGCTGATTTTACAAACAATAATAATCTTCCTCAATAACCTTATGGTTCTGGAGAACTGCAAAGAATGCCCATTCAGTGGTTATATTGGCATTATATTGTCTCTTACGGCGTAAAAGAGAATTTAAACTTCTAATACTACGACTTAGAATGAGTTCTGTCAACAACCTTCTTTAACCAATCAGAAACTAGGTCGCGCATGTTACTACTTGTAGTGCCTTTGTACTACAATTAAAATACCTTATCACAAATCAACATGATGTTGACATAGGATTCAGATCATAAAATCTGCACGCGGGATTTCTTCATTGTGGGTTAAGCTGACCGACATAATTATTGATTTTCCCAGGACATAGCATGACTCATGTAAACACGTTGAAGTACATTGTACTTTACAAATAGCGCAGGTTACTGAACTAAGGAATTATAATACAATGATTATAAACCCAAATGAAAACTATTATAATTTAAAAATAATACATAATGCCGTAACAACAGTACGTTATACTATGTTTCTCACTGCAACTATTTCTTATTTTAAACTAATTTTCCACTATACATAACTACAGTGGCAACAATTGAGTTAGCCGTAAATGGTCAAATTAAAGGTAGAAATTTTACATTAATACATAATTCATAAATTTTAAAAGTATACGTTTGATTGCACCTGGATTATGGAATTCCCGGAAATCACAAACTTAAAAAAAATGAAAGTTATACTTGTATCAACTAATTCCATACAATTGTATGGTTTAAGTTTCTTTTCAGATTTGACATAAAACATATTTCCCTTATCTGTAAGTGTCTGTTTTGCTTTTACAAATTTCCAATATGTTTTAAAACCACTTCAAGATAATTGAAGTTTTCCATAGTTTCCAACCTATTTTCCTCCATAAAACAATCTTTTGAAATTTAACAAAGGTTCACCCTTTCTGAATAGGATAGCTTTTGTTTTATTCACATTTGTTCAATCCTCACTTTTAGTGTTGAATACATAAGACGCGTCTACGCACACAATTGCATCACTCTGCGGCCTAATTGTTTGAGAAACTGACCCAAATGCAAAACTTAATCAATATTACCAAATATTACCAAACCAAAATGACAAAACACTTCATTAAAACTGGAAATGTGCTCATGGAACAAGAATACTTAGCCACAGTGCCCTTTTTGTAATAAGATGGTGTTATACTTCGCTTAAGACTTATCCATGCACAATGTTGCATGGCTTCGCTGAAAAAATGCCCCGAATAATTTGGATAAACACAAAAGGGAAGGGTAACATTCTATGCCATTTGAACATTCGTTGGCGAGGCATACGATAAAGCTTTTAAAAGTACAAATCTGTACAAAAGAAGCACCAATAGTTTCGTGTTTGTCGTCATCAAAACTACTAAATAATCTCGTGATTTAAAACTTGAGCAATGATTATTATATTTCTAAGAAGGAGACTTTTAAAACTCTTCTGTATGTATGTCTGTATGTATTTATGTACATAGTAGGGTTTTGCGGCACCTCAGCACAATAGTAGCTATATCGTGCCAACTAAAGGTAAAGTTAAATAAATGTAAAAATTAAGAATTGCATAAAACTTTATAAAGATAAACCCTTCCAAAAATATTGATATGAAGGATAACAACATAAAATATAAAAGGTAAAGATGCTAAGATTCTACAAAAAAGGTTTATAAAAGAAAATATAAAGGTAAAGCATGTAAAATCCTTAAAATATGTGGTCAAATTTTTTTATATAAACCGCGTTCCTTCGAAAAATTCAAGATTTTCATTACACGTATTTCGCCTTGTCATCATGCATACGCAGACTGGTTGAACTCAACAAACCACAGATTCAATATGTTCAATACAAGGAAGATAACGGAATGTACTTATTTTCCATTGTGTTGGATAAGTCATTATTGGCTAAACTATTAAACATGACTTTTGCAAGTGTGTTTGTGATACTTCAACCACCAAATCCCCATCATTCGAGTGGGTTAAACTATAATTGAGTTCCCGGAAGGGAACAATAGCGGTGTCTATATAATAATGCTCACGGTCGATTAAGCTAACTTGAACACATATTATTTTACATTTGCTCTGTTATGCTGAATGGCAAAGCAGAAGAAACTTCGGAAGTGCACAGCTTTTCCGGTTGGGTGTGTACATTTTGCAATCTCACAATCTTCATTCAAATAATTACAGTTTATTTTGGAATTTTGCATGTATAATTGGCGTGGGAATTTGATGTTTGCTATATTTATTTTTGAATCGGTCTAATTTCGCTTGTTATGAAGGACAAAAGCTTAGTTAACAAAGACTAGTAATGCCTTTGATGTTAAATCTGATTTCCGTACTTCCGTTAATTTATGGTTCATAAATAGGGCAACTGGAGGCACCATGCAGCCCATGGCACATTTCTTCTCGATGCATACGATGTTTGATCTATAAACAATTTTGAGAACTCCATATCTTTATACAATGTCGTATACGCTATCAGAATGGCGCAATGAGACGAAAACTATTTGCGGGGTAGAAAAATTCAACAAATGTTCCTGGTGTGGTGAAGTTGTAGAATTCGAAAGCGTTCATTTTACATGAAAAGTTGCCATTAGAATGTTTGTTTATAGAAAAATCAAAGTCATTTACTGAATTCACAACAAATCAAAAGCGGAATAATGACAGGGAAACAACCCTGTATGTGAAGTTAACTTGATACGTATACAAGACATAATTTTCTCAGGACAATCAGGCAAAATTGATTACCTTGGTATATTGCATATCAATGCCCAGTCTCCTGGGATAGCGCAAATGTTTAGAAAAGAAAGAAACCGCAACAGCAAGTAAAAGCTGAAAATTAATTACACACAAATAACCTAACTAATGTTCCATTTCCTTCTTCTAAAGTATGAATAAGTTTTGAGTTTGACACCTATCAACATGATAGTACTTTAGCAAACACTGATGATATACAAAACCCTAATGATACAGTGTAACATTAGAGGTTGCAACTGCAACCCCTTATAATATCATTTTTTCATTATGGGCTGCAATCGCAATCTCTGATTTTATAATTGTTATATTAGGAGTAATTAATATTATTAGACGCTGACAATGACGTTCCTTAATGATGCAATTATAGCATTGCTTTTTAATAATACAATTGTATCATTAGGGGTAGATCATGGTATGTTTCATTCACTATGAAAACATTGACCGTAATCTTTAATTTGGACTCGGTGATCCCAGAAACAATAGCAATCTGCACTCGCAACAGAAGGTCTGCACATAATGATGGGCATTCCAAAAACAACTTTACATAAAGTTATACTGCTGAAACGAAGTAAATATATGGTTATTTGTGACGCGGTATTGAATTATTTTGCCCTTGTGACCCCAAATAAATAGCAATCCCCTTACGCGACCCACATACCAGGTTCATTTTTGATTCAGACATCAGCTGGAAACTGTGTTGCAAGAACTAAAGTTTGAACGGAAGGACAGGAAAAAAAGACGTGTATAGACGCTACCTCTCCTCATCCCCACCCGTAAAAAAACCCCCAAAAAAGAAAGCAAAAACAGTAAAAAACCACACAGATAAAGAAGAAAAGAGAAAAATAAAGGTAATAAGGAAAGCAGTTAAGCATGAGATAGTAAGTAAAGGTACGTCGGGTTTCGCCACCCACCAGGAAAACCCCCTTCCATATGCGATTTAAGAACACTTCCACTGTTTGTAACCAGTGCTTTTCTAATTGTCCAACTAAGTAACATTTTTTGATGCAGCATAATCTTAATTGCCTGATAATTATATGGGGAAAACTAGCAATTGCTCTTTGGATGCAAACTCCGCTTCCACCTTCGGCCGTGGACAACTTTGGGAGGCTATCGACATCATAA
This sequence comes from Margaritifera margaritifera, assembly GCA_029931535.1. Taxonomy (NCBI): domain Eukaryota; kingdom Metazoa; phylum Mollusca; class Bivalvia; order Unionida; family Margaritiferidae; genus Margaritifera; species Margaritifera margaritifera. The sequence goes on along the minus strand of JAQPZY010001419.1, from coordinate 1,824,989 downwards.
TTATTTACACTTTACAGCTGCCGCCCATTTTCTATTTAAATCCAAATTAACTGATAAGAACAAGATTACCAATATTATTAATTCTAATTTGGGCAGCAGAGGAAGAAACTTGTAACCAATTTTGGGGTACAAGCCATATATTGATACCGTTATCCATATCTTGCATTAGTGCGCATGACTGGTGCGTCGCCATATTGATAAAGAATCCCATTGACTCCATTGATTTACATTCTGACTGTATACAATATGTGGTTACTCTGAAAGAAGACAAACATAATATTAGGTAACCAAATTTCATATAGGAATTAACAGTCAAATTGTGGGAACCCCGATCTTATATCAGTGATTGTTTTCGAAATCGCATATGATTTACTGCAAAGCTGTTGGCATAGTTACCGCTAGGCAGTTTAAACGTTTTTTTTTAATTGCTTAGACGTCATAAAATAATTTAGACCAATAACTGTATTTGAAATTTCTTTTGGGTCATCTACCTATAAGTCCTTTGCTCTTTTAGTGTTATTTCACTTTTCTTCAAAGATAAATAGGTTATACTGGATGTAAGGGTGTGGCAAAAGTAGAACCTATCCAATTGCCGAAATTGCTCTGAAATCGTCTATGATTTACTGCAAAGTTTTGGGAATAAATACTCCGGGACAGTTTTAATGGCTTTTTTATATTTTGAGACACCTAAGTAAAGCAGACCAATAATTGTATTTGAATTTTTTTTTTATGTCACATGCATATAAATCTGTATATAATTTAGATTGTCTAAGCAAAGATCAATATGCGATACTGAGGGGATTTTCAAGTGTATGTCTGAAGTAGGATAGACCTAATTACCGAAAATTAAAATAATGGGCGAAATGAACGAACCGAAATCGACGAATTGCAATCGAAATGAAATTATTAGATTGTTAGTGTAAACAAAAATCACGAAATGTACGGTATATTTAATATTATAAAGCAAAAGAAACTTTTCTTCTCATCGCAATGTTTACAAATTGAGAATTGTATATTTCATTAATTTTGTGAAAAAGAATTCAGTCGTATGTCGCATACTAAAACGAATTACAATGCTAAAAAAGGACGGTTACAAATTAAACCCCAAACCGATGAATAATAACTAGATAATATAGCCATGCAGACAGGTGTGAAGACTAATTATGGGTAATTTGTGTTATTTTATGCAATACACAGGTATTCTCTGTGGTTATTGACATAGTACCGTGCTAGGAAATACAGAGTGGAGGAACGGATTGGAAATGTTAAATTGATTAGGGACAGACCCTCCATCTCCCATTATATTCCTGAAAATTAAACAGTCGGTCCCCTGTGAAATATGCGCCCATTTTTTATCCTTCCAACGTATTGACTATTGCACACTGCATTGAATATCTCGCTGGTTTTCAAAAAGTGGCCTCTGCAATGATGCTGTACCAGCATTATGTGGTTACTTGTACACTAAGTTACACATCTGTGTATGAATCAGCTAGCCTAAATAGAATGTAATGATTTCCGAAAATCTGGAAAATTTTATTCTCGCAAGTCTGATGCAGCAACTGCATTACCAACTAGCTGTAGGCAACATCTCCTTTCAGCTACTTGTGCATTTTTGTTTGCGGTTTCTTTAGTGCAGGTTTTATATTTAGGTAGTGTACAGAAACTCAGTGCCAACAGACCGTTCAATCCAAAACAGAATAATCCAGAATAATTAAAATTAGATCGGAAATAAATATCTCCAAAGCTTAGATGCTAGCAACAATTGTACTTAGATAAGTCTTTAAATAATGATTCTTGGCAATCATTACAGTTTATTTTCTTTTTTATATTCACTTGAGTTTCTGTTTGAAGAAATGAGAGCACTTTTCAAGAGAGAGAGAGAGAGAGAGAGAGGAGTGTGGAGGGGGTGGGGAGGGGGTCGTATCTGTTACAACGCATGAAAACATTTGAATTAAAAATGTACTTGAAAGAACAACACAAACATTTTCTCAAACTGCGATCATATTCACCTGACTAACTAAGATCAGACTAATTGCCCAATGCAAGAATAGTTGGCCGAAAAATCTTGGTCAGGACGATGTCTTATGTAAAATGTATTCCATTGCTGTTGTTTACATATGAAAACAATTGTTTCAAGGTTTCTTATTATTTTGTATCTTCAATTATAATTGAAGTCACGTCAGTATCATTTCTCCAATATTGAAAGATCATTAAACCATGATGATTTGTATCAAAGTTGATCGAATTCTGTTGAACGGTATTTGACGGCAGATTGGTATCATTTGTATAAATTTGAAATGTTTTCAAGACAGGATGCTTACTGTCAAATTTGATAAAAATATCGATTTTTTTTAGAAGAATGTTATTGAAAGATTGTCTATTTTTAGCAACAGCCTTTATAATAGTGTGCTTTCTGTGAAAACTTTTTAAATTCTGTTGAGCGCTTTTTGAGAAGTCATTTAAAGGTGTCTTATTTTCAGTAACGGCAGACATATTTGATGTCGAATCGGTATCTTTTGCATACATTTTAAAGCCCTTCGTGCAAAAGTGTTTTTCTTAATATTTTGTCAAGTTCAGTTCAGATTTTTTGAAAGCAGTCGTTATTATCTTTAAATACTAACGTCAGCCATATTTCATTCCGAAAGGGCATGTTTTTTAGTACATATCTAAATGCCCTTTGTGCGTGGATGCTATGAAATTTGATCATATTTTTAACAATGACGGCCATATTTGATGGCGGATCGACATCAATTGTACAAATCTGAGAGCCCTGTATGCAGGAGTGCTTTCTGTCAACTTTGCTCATATTCTGAAAAGTGGTTGTCATAAAATAGTCGTTTAAAGCTTCTCTTTTTTAAGAGCGACATCTATGTTTGATGGAGCATCGGTATCATTTGCACAAATTAAAAACCCTTATGCCAGAAAGGTATATGTTAAATTTGGTCAAATTCTGTTGAGCGGTTGATAAGTTGCTTAAATGTTTGTTTTGTTTTTTTTTCTTGCCATCGGCGCAACCCCGATGGACTTTACATTACGATTACGATGGTGTTGGCTACGGACCTAAGAATTCAACCCCAGGCCCAAATGCCCGACTTCACCAAAATAGTCCGACAATTATAAAAGCGGCTGTAAAAAGCAGGCTGATAGTTTTTAGCAAAATTGATAAATATTCCAAGAATAGATGCCATATGAAGTATCAGCAATGCAGGTCTCTGCAGGCTAATTCGTCAACAATACAACTCTGTGAACTTTAATGTGTATCGGTATGCGAACTTCCGATATTTAAATGTAGTGTTCATAAAACAAAAAGAAAAACAAATTGTCATAAAATATTCGGATTCCTCGCTTTTTTCCCACATGTTCCGTCTATTTAATAGTTATTGAAATGTTCACCAGTCATTCATTTATACCAATGAGCAAAAGTGAAACGTTATTTCCGTCATTCAATGAACACTCGAGAGGAGGTGCTTATGTTTCAATAATGATTTCAGAACGGTTAATAAGCTTGGGAGGAGGTTAGTAATGAATTCTGGAATCGTATTCGAATCTACCACTATACATTGTCGTTTTCTGTATTATCTATTTACCGAGTATTTTGGCGGCGATGCGATGAAAGTCGTGCTTGAAAAAATTCCAAATGGCAGACTTGCCGACCCTTTCTTTCTTATACCGTAAAATTACGTGTTTCCGCTAATATTAGAAATGAATTGTTATATGATTCTATGTATTACACACATTTGAAGCATTGGTATACGCATTAGAACTGTGAAATATGTAATCTTTTTGGATATGTTTTTTCGAGGTGATCTGTCTCTATGAAGACGGCAATGACCAGTGTTGCGATATTTTACAAATTGCGTAACGTGTTTCTTTGAGTGATGTAAACACATCTATCTTCTGTAAAATCTTCTTTCATACACATGAGTTCAGATGGAGAAAGTTTTAATAGTACTTAGATATTTTAATAATTCTAATACAACTAATTTGAACAAGTCCAAGCCTTTCTGCAAGTGAAAGGGTAAAAATAATATAAAAAAAGAACCTCAGCAAATTACTGCAACTGGAGAATCCAAAGAGATTTCATTGTCTGCTTGTCTGCTTATCTTGATCTTAACAAAGCAATGTGTGTGTGTGTGTGTGTGTGAGAGAGTGTTTGTGTGTTGAAAGACTATTGGCTGTCGTGCTTACATAAGGAAGTATACAATTATACAATTTCTGGTTTGCAACAAAGCGTACTTTTAAGGCATATCATCTGACATAGGTGATCATTGGAAACATCTTGCTCATTAGTCAGTACATATGTCAGAAAAGCGATTGTTACAGATATGTGCACGAAAGGCAGTAATAACATTTTTGTTACCATCGGCAAGTAAAGATTTATGAATTAGGCGTTTATATTTTCTTTAACAGTCAGACTTCTTATCGCCACGTGGGGGATGTTTGCCTCGGGGAGGAGGCGGAGGATATCATCCATCTACAATTGCATGTGAATACACGAGTTCAGCATTATCAACGAAGTAAAGTCAAATCAAACCAGGCTAACTCTCTTTTTCTATCTAAATATAAAATGACATGTTTAAACATGTCATTTGTAAAATAAACAAACACACAGATTTGTGTCGACTTAAACTCAATAATTGTAAATTCTGTAGATCCTAAATACTAAAATACCACTATTATATATGTGCTCAAGCCCCCGAATCCCAACTTTAAAATGCGAACGAAATGTGAACCACAGCGACTCAGTTGACCAACAAAGATGATGTACTGAGATATACCACCGTTCGATTGGGACGGTATACTGACTGACTCTGTTCAACAGGGTCGGTGTACTGAGATAAACCGTTCAACATGGACGGTATATTGAGATATACCGTTCAACAGGGACGGTATATTGAGATATACCGCTCAACAGCGAAGGTATATTGAGAGATTCCGTTCAACAGGGACTATGATACTATGCTATTTAAAGTACGAAAATCTTTACAGTTCTGATTATTAGTGCGTTGTACAACAAAGTTCTTTATTAGAGAACATTATGCAAGTGCATCCCCTTAAAGTACTCCCCGTACACGTCTATACGTTTTCTCAGACTGATTATCCAATTATTAAATGCCATTTTGTATTCACTTTTTGGTATGTTGTTCATACACTGGAGACTGCATTTACAACTGCATGACGGCTTTCAAGTCGTCTGCCCCTCAGCGAATCTTTGATAACGAGATTCACTTGGAGCTAAACAGGGGCCGTATGAAGGATGTGGCAAAGGTTGGATGCTATGCTCCTTCATGAAGTCTGTGATGCAGCGGATTTATGCGCCGGTACGTTGTCTTGGAGTAGATGTATACCTCGGGTACCAGTGCATGGACAGGTGGTTCGGTAGTGTTCCAACACTTTGGAGACATAAATATGTCCAGTGACATTAGCAGAGTCATCACAGGTACCTGGACGACCAGGTCGTTTATATAGAAAAATAAATAATCGACGACTTTCTTTTAATGTTAAATTTTTTGTTTGTTTGTTTGTTTGTTTTTTTTTGTTTGTTTTTTTTTTTTGGGGGGGGGGGAGGGGAAGTGGGCCTGAGAATTTTGGAGAAAAAATCCATATATTCTTTCTCTGATTATAGCACACCCACACCCCCAAACTATTATAGCCATTGTATTACTTTAAAAAAAATAACTTATCCTGACGTTCAAAAAATAAAATATCTCGGTTCGAGCTGTTTGTGGTTTTTGCTCATTTTATCTGATCCAAATTTTATTAGTTTCTCTTGAGTCGGGTTCTGAAAAGTACATGCATTACTTGTCACCTGTGACAATATCATTCAAACGTCTCTGGTCACTCTTTTATATTTTGTGAGTAGCTGTTTGGCGATTTCAACACGAGTCTCTTTTTGGTCAGCTGCCAACAAATATATGACCCATCTTGCACAAACCTTTCTGACTTTCAAATGATTGTTAAACATATTGAAACAGCTGATGAATTAATGATTGTGATAATAAAAGAATCTTGCTCTATGTAGAACATCTTCATCCCAGACAGCGGTCTTCGAGAACGTAGGTCATCTTCCGTGGATTCACAGCCATCTTTAAAACAATGAATAAGATAAATCAGAGAATCAATACATTTGTAAACTGTATCCAAATCGGCCTTGATATCAGTCGGAGTGTACAGTAAGAACGCCCAGATTTTACAGTATGGTCTTTGATCAGTAGCGGAAATGTTTTCCTCCTCCGACATTTTTTAGTAACTGTCATTTACCTATGCTACGTCACACGTATATATCTGCATGTGTCCAGCGTGATGCACGTGCATCTGCTGATCATTTTATCGAACGTTATTTTGTCTATCGATATCCATTATATTTACTGACAGGTTAAAAGAAATGTTGTAACAAGATATTCAGAACTTTTCAAATACCTATCGTATACAGTGTATTTGTCAAATTTTTTATGGTAGCTTTTCTTTTTCTACAATGGACAAACAGTTGGGAAACGTAGTTCATTCTCTATTTCATAACAGCAAAAGCTGCATATTCTAGAACAAACGGTGATTTTCCAAGAACAAGAAATACGTTGCGCAGTCATAATAGCACAAAACTGGCTGACCGGTACCATGTTTAAATTTTACGGTCTGAAAACCTGGTGAAAGGGTGCCAATTACCTGCCTACACTCAGATATTATGACTGAGTCAGACATTTTTATTCGCACAATTTCGGAATGGGGGGGGGGGGTTGCAAGTAACTGGACCCGACTGACCCCACGGAGACTACTGCGGCTCAAAAAACATAAAATGTTGTCTTCGTGTGCGTTAAATAAATTTTCATGTTTAATTAACTTTTTTGTATTTTACTTTTTTTTCGGGGTTTCGTACAAAACATGTCGGTACTTGATTGCATCACTTTGGTTGATCTGTAATGGGAAGTGAATTCTTTAATGGCGTTGTACATGTGTTTTAAGTTGTTCACCACATGTTTTGGAAGCACGTTGTACAGGGGTGCTCGAATAAACTAGACAAAAACAAACTTTACTGGATGCATGTTTAGTGTTTGTAAGATTGCATTTAAGACAAGATAGTCTGCAATTTGTTTTGACATGGGGAAAATTGTTATTAACCCTATTGTAGTAATATTCGATTTAAACAAAATAATTGGTCATTATTCATGTTTTCGGTGTTTAAGGGCTTGCGCACATTTTACAATTAAAATAAATAAATAAATAAATAAATAAATACATAAATTAAGATCACTGATGGGTTAAATATTTAAATTCTGCATATCTTTAAAGAGTACCCATGAATTTAATTCTGACCCGTAACTCCTCCATCTGACAAACGCTTTTCTTTTCTAAATAGCTTATAAATATTTTTTTTTTCAATTCTAAGTACATTTGAGTTGCTTTTTGTCATTCTTGCTCATAAAACGTCCCTTCATTTTTTTCGTCAAAGAACTCTTTTGTTTTATGCGTAATTGGGTTTGTATACAGAATTGTTGTCACTTTCTACAATTCTTTGCTCCAGTGTGTGCGTGTGTCTGTGTGTGTGTGTACCACCTTTTTCAATTATGTTTTACGTCAAATTCTTACCATATTGCATATTTTTTGTATTTTGGTCCTTCTCTATATAATATAATGTAAACGTTCATATAGTCACTATAGTAGCAATTTTAATAGCCTTATGTTTGTGTTGTTATGTTTTGCAAGACATCAAGATCTTTATAGGTATTGTTCGCCAGTAAAGTATTTCCACATTATATCTTTTAATGTTCAAATGAATCTTTCAATAATAACAGCGTTACCCGCATTGTAAGTGGGATACATCTCAATGTTGTTATAATTCCAGCAAGTTTGAATGTATTATTATAAAATTCTGTACCTTGGTCAACCCAAAGCCTTTCTGGTTTTCTTGTTTCTACAATTTTTTCAGAAACATTTGTTATATTAATTCCAGTTTTGTTCTGGAGTGGTATTGCCCATGAATATTTGCTAAATGTATTAATCATAGTTAGAAAATATTTATAGCATATAATATATTTACTAAATTTCTCCATCTCAACCAGGTCAGCACTCCAAATGGAATCTATCTGATCATTTATAACACGGTGTTGAGCGTTCTTTCTGATGATTGCTTTATGTAACTCGTTTGCTAGTTGTGTTATCCATTTTGGTTTGCTCAACGCCCATTTTTTTATTTTTTATTTTTTTATTTGCCCAAGCCAATCTTATGCTTGATACCAATATTAGGTCCTACAACGCCTTACAACGAATTGTTTCAGCGTTTTTCGGCTCATTGTTTTATCCTTATGCACATTTCATCATAACAGTGGTAATGTCGTTTACATAACCTATCTAGCTGCTTTACCAGTTGGCCATGTTCTAATGGATTACCTGGTCTGTAGCATTTATAAAAGAGTAGCGTCAAATACACTTTTTGGCAACAATGGCATAATAGGCCTATTGATGTCCAGTTAATAGCCTTTTTTACATGGGAAAAGTTTTCTTTTTCTGGTATTACATATTGCGCAATTACCTTTCATTCTATTTCTGCTAGATTTGGTTTGTTATATTACCTCATTTTAGTTTGTGTGATAACCTCACCATTTGTATTCGTGTTTTCTTGCGCTTAAGTTAATATAGTTCCTATTTATGTAATTACATTAAATAGTTTCTTGCATATTTAAAAAAAAACAAACTTGTGATTATTATTCATTAAAAATAGAGTCCCTAAACTTAAGTACTATATTGAATTCTTGCTTACCTTTATAACGGTGAATTATGTAATACACACAATAATATCCACACATAATTGAATCAATATGTTGAATATATGTACTAGTAAAAATATTTAGTTTTTAGCTTTGTATCATATACTTTTTAATACTATCAATGGGAGGCATCAAAAATGAAGAAAAAAATGCAATATAATTATTTTTTAGGATCATTATAAATAGTAACCCAATGTGTACCATTTCCTTCAAAATAGTCTTTAATATTAACAATCATGCTTTCATTTGGGTTTATATTCTTTGGCAACATATCTTTGCTAAAACAACCCCTAAAATTGTTTATTTACTTCTTTGCAGAATTGTTCAATCTGTAAATGTGCGAGAGGCTCTATCTCTTTTTGGGAGGCATTGTTTTTTGGAGGCATTGTCCCCCGTAAAAATATCTTTGGCTGACATTCTTTTAATACCTTTACCGCACGAGCCTGGTAATATTAATACTTTGCCCTATAGGTAATATACCAGGTAATAGGCTTCCAGCAATGCCGGCCAACAATGTGCAAATATATCCACATCAGCAATAATTTTTTATGTATCTATCACTAAACACAACTCAGTATACTTGGTATGGTGCATATGCCTCAAACTAAACATTACTTACTAATTGCCATGTTATTTCAATATCTGATGTACTATTGATTAATTGCTCGTTGTGTTTTGATACATTAAAATGAAATATTGGATACAACGTTAAAAAATCTGCTATATTTATCTAACTTCCTGTATTACTATCTTGATCTTTACTCATTGATTCTTGTAATATTATGTACGCACTGCTTACATTTAAAATTCACGGATAGAAGCATATTGTCAGGCTTTCTCTGGATATTGAATTTAGTATTATTGTCAAGAATATTTGTCCAAGATTGGCATTATCATGTTGTTTTCTATTTGATTATTTGTTCGAACAGCTGCTTGAAATACAAAAAATATATGTTTCGGAAACTCCTCAGTCGCAATTGCTGTGACTCTCCATATTGGAGAAAACTCGTTTGCATTATATTGTTGTTTGTGCACACGCATTTGGTCAAAGTATATTTTTGTTATATCCTGACACCAATCGTGGATCTATATCAGTTTGTATTTTAATATTGGGTTCAGCGTTTGGTATCCACAATGACATATGCTGAATTCGAAATTTACCATCATCAGCATCAGCATTTTTCAAATAATATAATTGTTTTGATTGATCTAATAATAATGGATGTATAACCCCTCCTGTTATTGTTTTTATATCTGTACAACAAATAAAGACAGCGGTTAATGGTAAAGAACATACTTATTTGTTTGTCGCCTGTTGTTGGAGATTGTCTCTTTGCAAAACAAGTGTTATAAGTATTGTTTCTTATCACTGCGTCCATAGCATTTCTGAAAATGTTTCCAGTAATAGCATTATTGCCAGCTGCAACAGTCGCTAATGGGAGAATTTCAAGCCCTGTTTAGATTTCATTATTAATAGCATTACCACTACCGCTCTTTGAACCAAAATATATTCGCTGTGATTGAAGATTTATAATCATCTAAAAATGATATTAAATTCATAATCGTACTTGCTTGTTGTAAATATAATGAAATCGCTTCTAGAATTTTGTCTTTAAAAGATATCATGCAGATCTAAATAATGACAAACCATAATTTACTAATGTAACCTTGCCATTTGCAATACAATTTGTATTATAAAGTTTTATCATTTTCCTCTGATTTCAAGCATAGTATTGTGTGGTAACCAAACAATATCCCTATCTCTATTTTCTAAGATAATTTGGTTGTATCCATTTTAGTATAAGCTAGTAGATACTCTATATAAACCTCGTTTGACGCTCAACACTAGAGCTTGCGCTGGACAGGCAGTGGGCAAGATAAAAAAAAAAAAAAAACTTGCAAGGGAAGGTTTAAGAGAAGGTTCCCGCCTCCACGAGTCTTCCTACCTATGGGAGAAATAGGGTGGTGGTAACATGACATCACTGGGCGGCCAGGGCGGAAGGGTTCCAAAGACGAACTTAACGGCCACATGTTCGAGACCAGGGCGAACCATATAGTAACATGGATATCGGCTGTGGTCTACAGCCTGGAGAGGGATGGGCGCCGCCAGGTTGAAACGGCCCATGATGACCTAATTACAATAAATAGATTTCCATACCGGATAGGTCGCACACCGGGTTACTAATGACCGCGCCATCCGCTGGACACCAGGACGGAGATGACAAGCATGCTACTGGTCCAACTACCATCAAACTACGGGCAAGAGATAACATCACCATTGGAACATTAAGACCAGCAGGGAAACTCGAGGAGCTAACACATGAGAAGGGAAGATACCAATGACACATCCTTGGACTCTGCGAGATGCGCTGGAAAAATTTCGGAGAGAGATCAACAGACGACGGACATTGTGAGTGCAGTCATGGGTTGTCGACCAGTGTCGAACAGGATGATTACAATCCGCGTAAGGGCATCTCCCTTTAACATCACTATCATACAGGTCTGTGCCCCAACATCTGACCATGATGACGAGGAACTGGATGAGTTCTACGACCAGCTTCAAACTCTCCTAGACCAGACACCCAAAAAGGATATTCTGGTTATTCAAGGAGACTGAAATCCTAAGGTAGGAGAAGACGCACAAGCGAGAAGCCTGTGATCCATACTGTAATAAGCAGACCAATGAGAGAGGACTCAAGCTCCTGGACTTCGCCACATACAATAACCTAGTGCTAACGAACACCCTTGGCTCCCACAAACTATCCAGAAGATGGACTTGGCACAGCCCAGACGGAAAACATCACAACCAGATTGACTACATCTTGGTGAGAAAGCGCTTCCGGTGGTCTTCCCAGGTGCTGATAAAGGAAGCGACCATGACTTGCTGATGATGACTATCAAACTTCGTCTGAGGAAGACCAATAAGCTAAGACATGTTAGGATCAGGTTCGACCTTGAAAAACTTAAAGATCCAAGCGTGGCACAAGCATTTGAAGCAACAATAGGCGGCAAATTTGCACCACTCACAATTCTGGGACATGAAGAAATAAACCTAGACTCCTTGATCATCATCTTCAACAAGGCAGTAATAGACACAGCCGGAAATATCCTTGGCAAGCATCGTAGAATAAAGAAGCCTTGGGTCACAGCAGATATCCTCGACCTGTGCGATGTGAGGAGAAAACTGAAGAGTAAGCGAGGAGACCATGAAGGAGCAAAAAAATACAATGAGATTAACAACAAGATTAAGAAGAGCATAAAGAAGGCAAAAGAAAGCTGGTTAGAGGACCAATGCAAGGAAGTCGAGAAAAGCCTGAACCAGAGTGACAATAAAAGGGCATACCAGTTGGTGAAAGACCTGACAACAGAGAAACACGGGGGATCTAATACGATTCAGGACAAGGCTGGTTAGAGTCTGACAGAAAACCAAGACATTCTTAACAGATGGACGAAATACTGTTCAGAGCTTTACAACCAGGAGACTTCTGGAGACCAAGCTGTACTAAACGTACCACTGACCACAGTAGAGATTGACCACCCGATCCTCAGGGACGAAGTAGAGGCTGCAGTAAAGGCGCTAAAGACGGGGAAATCAGCTGGGGTAGACAATATACCAGCAGAACTTGTTAAAGCAGGAGGAACGTCCATGATAGATGTCCTCACAACAATCCGCAACCAAATCTGGCAAACATGAGAATGGCCCACCCCATGGACCCAGTCTCTGATCGTGACTCTTCCTAAAAAAGGGAATCTACAACTGTGCCAGAACTACTGAACAATCAGTCTCATCAGTCACCCAAGCAAGGTTATGCTTAAGATCATCCTCAGTAGACTGAAACCTCAAGCAGAGCACATCATTGCGGAAGAACAGGCAGGTTTCAGAGCAGGACGTAGCACTACAGAACATATCTTCAATCTCAGAATCCTCTGTGACAAAATATCTCCAGCATCAACAGAACCTCTATCATGTCTTCACTGACTTCAAGAAGGCTTTCGACAAGGTATGGCATGCAGCCTTGTGGGCCACCATGCGGATATACAACATAAACGCAAAACTAATCCGCACTATCGAAACCCTGTACAACAAAGCGACTAGTACAGTTCTCGTCAATGGCAACATAGGAGACTGGTTCAGAACCATAGTCGGAGTCAGACAGGGGTGCCTACTCTCACCCACTCTCTTCAACATCTACCTGGAAAGGATCATGTCCGACGCCTTGGAAGACCATGAGGGCAGTGTCAGTGTTGGAGGCAGAACAATAACCAACCTGCGCTTCGCTGATGATATCGATGGTTTAGCAGGAGATGAAGAAGAAATGGAAACCTTAGTGAACCGTCTCAATCAAGCATCACTTAGATATGGGATGGAGATCAACGCTGAAAAGACAATACTAATGACAAACAACCCGAGTGGCATCCAAAAGGAAATAAGAGCGAATGGACAGAAGCTGGGCACAGTGACGAGCTTCAAGTACCTAGGTGCTATCGCCTCTGATGAAGGTTCAAAACCTGAGGTTCTTTCCAGGATTGCGCAGACAACAACTGCTCTGGCTAGACTGAAGCATATTTGGAAAGACAGCAACATTACGCTTGGGTCCAAGATCAAGCTTATGCGCTCCCTCGTCATGTACATATTCCTATATGCATGTGAGACATGGACCCTAACAGCAGAAATAGAGAGAAGAATCCATGCCTTAGAGATGAGATGTTATCGAAGGATCCTGAAAATCTTATACTTAGACCACGTCTCTAATGCGGAGGTGCGCACTAAAATCCAAGGCGCAATTGGACCTTATGAAGATCTGCTCACCACTGTAAAGAAACGCAAACTAAGATGGTATGGTCACGTCTCACGCTCAACTGGCCTGTCAAAGATAATCCTACAGGGCACAGTGAGAGGAAAGCGAAAACGAGGCAGACAGAAGAAAAGATGGGAAGACAATATCAAAGAGTGGACAGGCATGGACTTTGCAAAGTCCCAAAGCGCAGTGGAGAACAGGGCAACATGGAGAGAGATTGTCGCAAAGTCATCAGTGGCGCCCCTATACGACCAGCAAGGTTACGGGAGAAATGAAATGAAATGAATGACACGAAAGCTAAAACAGGCAGTTTATATGCTCTTTCCATCCAAGAAAAAAGCTATTTGTTGCATGAGAGCCGGGTAGTGAAAAATTATACAAATTACCAAAAATTAAATTAAAATTTGCACCTGATAGCTTGCTTGTAGAAAACAACAAGCATAATATTGCCAAGACTCCAAAATTATTTGATCTCGGAGACAAAATAGGATGTTTCAAACCGGAAACCAATAAGTACGTTAGAGATACGAAAATTGAACAACATATGAAACGATTTACCCGAAATAAAACTATCAAATGTGACGGAACACATGATTTCCAACGAACTGAATCCATTTGAAATTAATGCCATTTGGAGTAAACTCAACATATTTATAAAGGGAGTAATACCTGGAGTAGGAAAAATGTACTGTACTAGCCATAATAATTTTAATGAAACGTTATTTGTTTGTTCGTATAATAACGTATGCCAACAAATGCGGAAAGATGGGTATCATACAATAACGTTAAACATGTTGCTTGGCAGTTGTATAACGGGTGACCAGACCATCAAAAAGTCAAAATATGATGCCAGTAAAAACGATTGCATAGTATTGGACAAAACACTTTTGTATAATCCATATCAATTGTTGCTAATGAAATCTTTATGGATGACCATGGTGATAAAAGTATTGTATGTATTGGCGATAATGACCAGCGCAAGCCCTTTAATTCCGAAATTAATAACACAGAATACATGAATAATTACCAGTTATTTTGTTTAAATCAACTGATCAGCAACCATATTCTTCTGAAAGAAAATAAGATATTAATTGATTATGCCAATAAATAAAAATTAGTAAGCCTCAAACAAGATTTTTTTTGACCTGGAGAAAGGTGTTATGACAACGTTCCAGAAACACGGGATTAAACTTCCCTGATGAATAAGATCAGTACAACCAAAACATCTGCTGTTTAAATTTAGATGTAATGCTGTCAATAATCACATAGCTAAACATATTGTAAAACGAACATGCTTCTATCAAGAGTATGCAAACACCATGACATACGGAAAGATATAAGATTATTCGTCAACTAGCATTACACTATAAAATCAACCTGAATTTTTTTTCTTGATAATTTAGCCTGTAAAAAAACAAAACAAACAAACAAGAGATTAAGCTCGATATAAGTTTACTAAAATATTTTAAAACTACCGTTTTCTGACACATGCTATAGTGTCCAAGGATTGATGATAGACGATACAATCCCAATTTTTTATTGCAATTGTATGTTGACCAGTATTTCATATGGACAGCATTGACACGTGCTACCGATATGAAATACATACAACTATTTAAAAAAAACCCGATAGAGAAAAAGCTCGACTAAAATCAAGCTTGATAATGCTGTATTTTAAAAGCAAATTAGAAGGATACAAAAACCAGGATAAAAAATCAAACAGGCCTGTTGACAAGGATATATATATATATATATATATATATATATATATATATATATATATATATATATATATATATATATATATATATATATATCATGATTAGTTTAAACTACAATACAGGGAAAATAAAACTTATATATCAGGCATTACTAGAAACAACAATTTTGGAAGATAACAACGTAAAATCCAATATTAATGTCGACAGGATTTGTAACGATTTTCCGAGTGTCAAACCAGATTGCAGACGAGCTTGTCTGAAATGCAATACTACAAAACACTAAACATGTATCCGTTAACCTATTTTTAAGTGCCTAGTTTATTCAAGCACAACGTTCTTCCGAAACATGTGGTGAACAACTTGAAATACCTGCACAACGCCAAAGTGCAACAATCAAGTACAAAAGTGTTTTCTACGTAACCCTCGGAAAAAATCTTATATACATTTTTTCTTGACGTCATCGTTTACATGTGCTATTGTCTCTGAATGCCTATCTGCCTAGGTTTGGTGTCAGCAGCATAACTTCACCAAGTTTGATTTCAATCAAATTTGCCAAGCAGCGTTATATTGATAAGACCTGGAAGGGGGGTGTCTTTCGATGTTCCAATACATCATTTACAGGAGTTGCTGAATTTGATTGCCCATTAATATCTCTTTGGTTTCGGAGGCATAACTTTCTGGAGGATTATTGGATTTATTGTTTGGAATTGCATACAATTTTATGATTGATCACGAGTTTATTCTCACAAATCCATGATCAATTTATAATCCATTCATTTTTGTCCACACCATGTATTTATTGCCAAAGCATAGGCTGTTTTAATCCTATCGCTTTCAAACATGCGTCGGGATATTATTATCGTTCCTGCATGCGTACGTATAATGTCCGTGAACTTTTCCTATATCATTGGAGCTCGACACATAAATGATTATTTTGTGTGTGGGGTGGGGTGAGGGTGGGTGCGCTAGATCCGCCCTTGATAACCACATATCCGCTTCCTGGGCATGAAAAGACAAATGTATACATACATTTGACATTGGCCCAGGGGATAATCCCTACCCCTATGTATTTAGTCCCTGGGTCATAACTTGGAAACTGTTGGGATTCCCACTGTATAGCCATATATACACTTACTGGGCATGAAAAGACAGATTTTTACACACAAATTACATTAGTCATGGGGTCCCTTCCAGAGACTAAGCCCATGAGTTATAGCTTGAAAATTTTTGCGATCCCCACCATAAAGGCTGCAACGTTTATCAAAATTTCTAAACATGTGCACGGTATACAAAAAACTAAACCATACCGTTAAATAGAACCGATTCGAAACTCAACCTTTCTTCCGACCTGCACGTTTGGCTCACAACTGACATCTGATATACGTAAGCCTTTGACAATGTGCGACACGGACCTCGATCAGTTTGCGATTTTTTCATTTGCTGTACGTCTTATACCTCTTATTATGATAGGATTCAGTTTGTAATGTCTTTGTTGAATATATGTGACAATTTAGGTACAACATCCTTAGACTCGTCGTGATATTGTTTCGTATTGCTACATATGACAAAATGACGTGATGACAAAATCAAAAATGCAACCAGACGTACAGCGCATATGATGCTTTTGTATGCTTTACAATGACTAAGAAACTGCATTGACTTACAAGCTTGAAACAGTGTTTCTAAAATGATATTCATCAAAGGTTCTGTCAACGAACATGTTTTACAAACGTAAGTAATGTAGTTTAAAGAAATTTGTATCAGCATTATCAGTAAATCAACCTGGTGTGTAATGTTGTGTAAGATGCGATACAACCAATTCTCGTCAACTTTGTTTTTTTTTTCTAGTGATGCCACATTCGATTTAAATATCATCCCTTCCTAAGAAAAGACTTAGCAGAAAAATCCTCCAAAACATTCCTCTTATATAGAGAGGTGGAAATACATCATTTAATTGGAACAGGTAGTTCCTGCGTCACTGCCAGCCATGTTGATGTTCGTTTGCACAATTACCAACTTTGAAAACGTTTACAGACAGTAAATTAAACTAAGTCAGTTACACGTGTAAACGTTGCAACCTTACCCACAATGCAATTATATACATGTTAATAGAGCATTAAAAAAGAAACACAACAGATGCGCACACCCAAATGACATTTGATACACCCCTATTGTATCAAAAAATTGCATTCAGGAGAAAATTGTAGCAAGTGGGGTCATTTTCATTATATATGTATCATCATCATCATCATGATCATCATCTTAGATTATCATTAAATGCTACAATATATCACTGATTATCTTCCATGCACTGAATTCATCCTGCGCTGTAACGCGTCAAACCCCATGGCATTTTTATTGAAACATCAGAAATACCGAGATAACTCAGTTTTAAACAAATATGTTGATTCATTTGCCGCACACATTAAAATTAAAATTCCACATCACTTGTACCATAGCTCATGAGTGCCAGAAATAGGATTAAATCCTTAACACTGGATATGTTCAACTGAATATCATGTGCAGAGTCAGCAAGGACTCGTGAAATTTTGCCGTCTGAATTGCAGGAATTGTTAACTTCATGAAATAAAGAAAGAATTGATAAAAAAAAAATTGAGGAAAATAATGTATGAAATTGAAATGATGGCGGTAATTATGATGATGATGATGATTATTATTATTATTATTATTATTATTATTTAAGTTGCAGATGTGCCTATTCAACCAATAACGTTGTGACCCATTAGACGGGTAAGACGTATGCGAAACAGGAAGAATCTGGAAATATGTTCAATTAATCAAGGATATGAAATCTTCAAGAATGTTGCGTATCAGTCTGCATGGGTCGATGTGATTAAGTTGTTTCACTACCATGTACAAAAGTTCTGCATGGTTTCCAAACCAATGTGTTTTATGAATAAAAACTTCTGTCTTTGTGCTTTTTAAAGAAGAATTAAGACACTAAAACACCCATTTTATTTATATTCAAGTAGAATTACGGTGTGCAATAATTTGATGTGACCCATGAGTTTAAGGTGTTAAAAATTCCTTACACGACCGATCATTCATGTCTCTTTTAAGCACATCAATACAAATTCCAAATAATCTGAGAAAAAGACATTTTCGCTTCGCAAAGTTTTAAAAATTTGCCTTTATAACCAAGTTCATACATAACACATATATCTCAGCAAAAGGACAAAACACTATTGATTCCGTCGTGTAGCTTGGGTTTATATGCATATTATAACCACATTTTGGACTTTGATTTATATCCATATTTTGTTTACAATTTAGTATTATTTTGACAAAGACAGATAAGGTAGAAATAGGGTAATCGATCGCACTTCCCCAGCCAGGCAAAACCTTCGTTCGTCATTGCGGACTAGTCACCCAAAATTTTGAATCATACAGGGGGTCATTATACATCAAATTCCAGTCCGTGTGATCTCGTTTCGACCAGACCACATTTGTTTATAAGAAAATCTTCGGTTTTTTAACAGCTCAAGACTATTTCTCATTTGTTAAAATAAACAGTCCCTTCATCAAATTATATTGATTTCTCTGGATTCTACGGCAGGTGTCAGAATCTCGAAATAATAATAATAATAATAATAATAACAATAATAATAATAATAATAATAACAATAATAAAAACCAAACAAAAACGGGTCATCCTCACTGTGGTCTCATCGATTCTTTACAATACACTGGCGACTGGCGTTATAATCTGGCGCAAGAGTTTCTTCCAAAAAAGAGAACAGTATCAATACTGGTCCAACCAATTTCAGGGCCGGCGCAACGCTATTTTTCGCCCTTGGCGAACTTTGAGCTTTGTGCCCCCCCCCCCCCCCAATTAACTTTCGAAAATGAATATTGTACAATTATTCTTTCCTTCTTTTTTATCTTTCTATTTTTAGACGCTTATTATCTTCTATTTTACGCTATTTCTCTTGTTTTCTGTTCATTCAGTAATTTGCCGCCCCTCATATTTTGCCGCCCTAGGCGACCGCCTAATTTGCCTAGTGGTTAAATCGGCCCTGACCAATTTTAGTTTGACTAGTTCTATGGGTGTTCATACAGAACTCGGGTACCTCTTTTACTCTTGGCAGCTGCTTAAAGTCGCATTTATGTATTTTGAGAAGAAAAACTGTCTTCTCATGCAACTATTGTTTTGTTCACTGAAGTTGGCTGTGGCATTATTGTTTATTTCGGTCATTGTGTAAGTAAATACTGATAACAAAGTAAACTAATAATGGCAGTCTTTACCGCAGCTACAATGGAAACAAGCAGTTACTAGGCAATATAAGGCTAGACAGTTTAGTATTTCTACACAATCCATATATATTTTGGATTTGATGTTGTGTTTGTTTTATCTTTGCAATTTTCCGCCTTTTTCCCCTGCCAAGGCTGAAAAGTTGGGAAAGTGTGTGTATATATATATATATATATATATATATATATATATATATATATATATATATATATATATATATATATATATATATATATATATATATATATATATGGTGGAGTATATGGAGATCACACTCATATCAAAGTTAAAAAGTTTTAACACTTTTCAAAATGGCCATTCTCATTTAAATGGTTCAGACGCTCTGTTCTCTGAAAATTCTCTCAGTGCAACTTCAATATCTGAGATAATAAATAGTTTGGGTTGACCTGGCATATCGCCTCTGTCTCTAACGAGTGGGGGTTTACTGATTTATGGTTACATAGTACCTAACAAGCATCTGGCGAAGCTATATAAAGAAAAAAAAATTGGTAGGCTGTCAGCGACATCTAAGTATCTGAGATTATAGGGATGTTATTAAGATCTTACAGACACGCTATCTCACATCCAGTCGCAAAATAAGAGACTTAGATCCGTATTTCAGTCAACGTTCCAGAGTTTCAATCGCTACACCGTACGCCAAAAGTTGCTATTCATTCATAACTCAATTGTATTTGTCGCAATTGCATGGGTACAACAAGTTGCATACGTTACCAGATTAGAAATGTACATAAAATAAATTTCACGAAAACGAAACAAGGTAACGGATCAATTTAAAATAGGGCGACATACATGTGGTGATTTTGTATTTTCTAGACCAAGGAATTAAAGCTTCATGGTCAGTCAACAAAAGCGGTCGGGGTGTTAATACGAATTTATATGCTAAAAAAAAGCCAAACCATATCATGTTACAAAATGACGTGAAAGGCTAAAGGTATGTTTCAGTATAAATCCCCCAGTTAGATCATTATAATGGACTAGTTTTCTCATCAATTTTTACGAAGCAAACTGATCTTTATGTTTGTATATAATGGCATTTTACCATAAAAATCGTTTTATTGCAAAAATAACAAAATTGATACAAAAAATTAATTAACCGCTAACAGACGTACCATTATACCATTAGCATAGTATTGATAGACATGGAAGAACACGTTGCTCCTACCTGCCATTTCAATTGTCAGTGGAAGATCTAAATTCAATGTATATATATATATATATATATATATATATATATATATATATATATATATATATATATATATAATATATATATATATGCAATATACATGAGTATTGGCTCTCTTTGTTTCTATAATATTTTCTGATTTTTTAATATCAATCTGTATTTTAAAAACACAGAATCGGTTAATTTTATTACTTTTCAACTTCTTATTGTGTGTAGAGTGAGAATGTAAGGTTATCTACTGGGAACAAACCAAGATTATAATGATCATCTGGTTCACGAATAAAAAAATAAAAATAAATCAACCCAGAAGTTGCAAGTAATTAGTTTCAAATTGTATATATATATATATATATATATATATATATATATATATATATATATATATATATATATATATATATATGATTATCTAACTAGTAATGTGTGTTCAAGTTAAGCTCATTCAAGTAAGATGTCGACATGAGCATCTCATAAATTGGCCCATTATTCTTTAACATGAAAAGGAAACTCAGAGCAAGAAATTTCATATTGTTGATGATGGATTAATTAATTTTTCTTAGTATTCTCATTTCATTTCATATCATATCCTTTCAATATCAAAGCGAGCTACATTAAACAACAAAGGGCAGTTCATGGATAAAGTTTTCATAAAATTAAAATAATTAAATCTTTCATTTATTTTTCGCTTCCTTATTTGGGGTTACATGTCTCAGTGTGGTTGACCAGAGCTCACTCTATATATTTCTGTGTGTGTGTGTGTGTGTGTATGTGAATACACGTACATACATACATATATACATACATATATAAAAAGTATATTCAGAGAGAGAGAGAGAGAGAGAGAGAGAGAGAGAGAGAGAGAGAGAGTATAATTGGAATCTTCTCTCACCTTTGTGAAAGGTGAGTTGAAGAACTTATGGTACTAATTTACCTCCAACAGTAAACCTATGGAAACATGATAATATAAAATATTGTATAACTTTAAATTTCTAAATGCTCATGATTGAACCTATATTTCTCAGTATAGACCCATCCTTGATCCAATCTTCTGTGTACAGAAAACCATATGGGCCGCGGATTTTTTAAATCTACATATGTATGAAAAACACTTATTTCAATTCCGCACCTAAAGAATCAGGTGCTACTTTCAGTATTGGGTGTTTCAAAGTTATCTCTGTAAAAAGAATGAAATTGCATCAATAGAATATTTTCTTCAGCTACAAATCGGATAAGTTCTCTAGAGATCCTCTTTACTAACATTGTACTTTTTATTATGAACCAATCGTGGCCATCCAAACTCTTACTTACTTTAAATTATACTCGTGTGCGGCCTTTCGGCCATGTACGAATTGTTAATTTGCACACCGTGCAATTTTTAATCTACGCTTTATTGTGTGCACCGCACACTTATTAGTTAATCATGTCTGGAAGTGGGAAAGGCGGGAAAGAGCTGCAGATGGCGCCTCGACGTCCCAGGATGGCTCCAATTGGTTCAGGGTTGAAAATTTTGTTTTTTATTTGCCAAATCAAGAAAAATCGTCATCTTGCACCTTATCTATCTTTTTTAAAATAAATTTTGAATATAAATTCGGCATTTGTGGCTGTGAGTTAGGGTTAGTTAGAGAGTGTTAAAGATTTGTTGTGTTATAGATAGATGTCCGGTTCAATCCAAGGGGTGGATATCCTATTTATAGTAAGCATATGCACCGATACTTGATTTCTGTTTATTGATGTGGGGGTGATTCCAGGAGTAGTTACCACATTGTGCGGTAGGGCCCTGGTGATCTGGACTTGATACCACCTTATAGGCTTAATTGTCTTTGGCCAGTTCGATGGGTTTCATCTTGGTTTGTTCTGTTATTGTCACCTTGTGCAGCGTGGCCTGATGGTCTGGGTTTGGGACCACCTTAATCAGTCTAATTTTTAGTTGGGTGTTATTAATGTTTTCCCTCCTAACATATGGTGCCTATGCGTACCCTTTTCTACGTCGGTTTTTTAAGTTTTTGAGATGTTTAGATAATCAGTTACCGCATTGTGCGGTAGGGGCCTAGTGGTCTGGGCTTAGACCACCTTATATTCTTTAATTGTGTTGTGGATCAGTTTACAGGGTCATGTTTCATAATTCTAAGGTATTCAATAGTTGCCACATTGTGCGGCTGGACCTGATTGTCTGGGCTTAGGATCACCTTATAGCGTGCTAACGTTTCTGAGAGGTCAGGTTAATCTATGTTGTCCCTTGTGATTTCTGCCAGAAGCCTTCACCAAGCATGGATAGAGTGAAATTTTTTTTTTTTGAAGCGTTATTCTTGGATTAGGAAAAAATGAGATAAAACATGCGTGATGGGTTAGTAATAATGTTATAGGGGCGATAATGTTGTTACTGTCTTGGTGTTGTGCTTAAGTTTATTCTAGTAATTGTGTGATTTGAGATTTATTTTGTACTTTCATTCATTATGGATTTTATTATATTTGTTTTTAGTTAGTTAAGATATGAGTTGGTTTGCCCCTCAGTCTTATCATGGGAGTGGAGTCTCTCCCGCTTAAGAGGGCTGGGATTGGCTCACCTTTGCGGCGTACCACGGCACCCTAGCGGTCCTGATCTACCAATCCCTTCGCCCCTGTGCGGGGCCCCTAATCCCCCGCCTTAGATTGTTCTGGTTTGAAATAGTAAATGGTTTTCTGATCATTTTAACGGCCTCTGCGGTTTGTAATACTGGTTTTTTTTTTAAAATTGTTGTTGTAATTATCTTTCTTTACCTCTCTTCCTATGAAATTATTTTGCTGTTTCTAACCGGGGATTACATTTGTCCTCTTTTTCCTATATCAGAAATGTAGCCCAGGATGTTTGCATACACTAAGTTGATGTTATTATTATTGATTCCCGTATTACGGAAATTCGGGTATTGGGCTGGGGTCTTCAGATTTTGTTGTTTTTCCTGGAATTTTTTTTTCTTGCCTCGTTGTAATTAAGGCAGTCATTGAAGACATGGTTTAACATCTCTGGGGTGGGACAGTGAGGGCAGTTAATTCCTTTCTCTTTTATCCCTGGCACAAATCTTTCAAAACTGCTGGCTACGAGTGTTTTGCCAGTGTTTATTCTATTTATAATTTTGATGTCAAACGGATTTGCCAGGTTTGGGGCGACGATATTTCTACAAACCTGCTGGTGTATATTGTGTAATTTGCGCCCTTTTGTGTACTCTCCCATTCCCTCTGCCATTAAAAAAAAAATATGTTGTTTTATTATGCTGCAAATCTCATATATGCTGTAATTCAGGTGGTGCACTTCTGGGTCATTAAGTTTATTTTTTGCTTCTTTATCTGCCATCTCATTTCCAGGGATGTTAATATGGGAGGGCACCCACATGAATTCTACGATCTGATTATTTTGTTCTAGGTTTTTAAGTCTTAAGTAGACTTCTCTAATCATGTTTTCTCGACTGGTTGAGTTACCTGATTCCGCAGCAGCACACTGAGGGGAGTCGCTAACTATGATTGCTTTCGGTGTTTGGCTAGTTTGTATCAATTGGATTGCTTGGATAATAACCCAAAATTCGACCGTACAAATAGAGCAGCCATTAGGTAGCCTCGCCACCAGGGTGGTGTTTTTCTCAGGGATCACTGCTGCTGCTGCAGTCCATCCTGGGTCTGGGGATTTAGATCCATCCGTGTATATTTGGATGTACCCCTTATAGCTACTTTCTATCTCAGAGAGGATTTTGGTTCTTATTTCTATGGGTTGTTCTTGTTTATTTCCATAAGAGAGTGCATTTAAGTTTATTTTTGGCGTTTTGCTGGTCCATGGTGCGGGATCCGGGTAGTTTATGATCTCCGCTTGTATATTAGAGACGTCTAATTCCTTTTTTAGATCCTGGATTTTTTTCCTCCTGGCAAGTTCATGCACAGTTTGTGTCGGAAGGGCTTATTGCATTCTCTATTATAGCTCTTGTAGGGTGCGACTTATCATGAATTGAAATCCTGGTCGCATACCTCAGGAGTAACTCCTCCCCTCTTAGGTTGAGTGATGGTTCCCCGGTTAGAATCCTACATTTGTCCCTAAATGTGCTACCGAGAGCACCGGTGCAGATAACAAGAGCTTGATGTTGTATACTATCCAATTTTTTTAGTACATTAGGATGGGCCGATGCGTACACCTGGCATCCATAATCGATTTTGGATCGGATAAGTGACCTATATAGTGTGAGAAGTGTGGTCTGATCTGTCCCCCAATCGGTACCCCTAAGGTTCCTCAAAAGGTTCAGATCTTGCCCACACCGTCTTACTAGCTCTGTTACATGGTTGCTCCATGTCAGGTACTCATCGAATAGCATCCCCAGGAACCTAGTCACCTTTTCAAATTTTATCTTCCTACCATTTAAGTCTAGTTTCGGTGGTTGTTTATTTAAGTTTGCTTTGGGTGTAAACTTTACCCCTACTGTTTTACCTGGTGATAGTTTGAAGCCCCTCCTATCGGCCCATTGTCCAACCTTATCCAGTCCCACCTGTAATCGTCTGACCACAGTTTCACTGGAGGGGTTTCCCTCTTTCCAGATTCCACTATCGTCAGCAAATTGAGAGAGGTCCAGATAAGTTGGGTCGACTGATCGATCTAGGTCATTAATCATGATGTTAAACAGAGTGGGGCTTAAGAAGCTACCTTGTGGTGTACCGTTTTCAAGTTTAATTGTTTCGGAGTAGCTGTTGCCGACCCTGGTTTTGGATTTTTCGGTCTCATAAGAAATTTGATATCCATTTATGCATGCGGCCTTTGAGTCCATAATGGTTTAGTTTCGCAATTAGTCCCTTTGTCCAAATCAGATCATATGCTTTTTCTAAGTCAAGGAATACTGCTTTAAGATTACGATCGCATTTCCTTTTTGCATTAAAAGTCAGTCTTATGCTGGATTCCAACCGTACTAATTGGTCTATTGTGGTTCTTTTATTACGGAAACCGCTTTGGTTTTGAGATATTACATTTTTGCTTTCCAGGAGGTGCTTCAATCTATTATTTATCATGGTTTCCATGATTTTACATATATTATTAGTGAGGGAGATTGGTCTGTACGAATTGATATCCGCTGGATCTTTTCCGGGTTTCGGGATTGGGATGACAACCGCTTGTTTCGAGCGTGTCGGTATTTCTCCCGATTGCCAAATCAGATTCAGCAGATCCAATATCGCCAGTTCAATACTTTCAGGGAGATTTTTTTTATAGATTCCATCGCCTAGTTGGTCCTCTCCGGGAGACGTAGTTTTTTTCTTGCTTAGTGCTTTTCGCCAACCATATACTGTGAAATCTATATTTAAGGGGCTTGAACGGTTTCTTCTATCAGTAAACAATTGGGGTGTTCCTTCTCTATTTTGTTTTTATATTTTTGGAACGAGCAAATAACAAATCCTCCTAAAATTCCAGGATATTCGATATGCAACTTAAAAAACAGGCTAATTGGAAAGAAGGGAGGAGGTCTGGCAACGTTTGTCAGCGACGCTCTATCGAGTGAGCCTGTTGAAATCAGACAATAAACAACAAATTCCGAACAACTTCCGCAATTCCAAATCATTAAAATTCACACTGACAGCAACCCAATAATGGTAGTAAACATATATAACGCAGGAGGGGGGCAAATGATGAAACCCGAAACTTATCAAAATATTATTAGTGATTTAGGAGAAAACATCATTATCTGTGGTGATTTTAATGGACACAGCGAACAATGGGGGGGGGGGGGGACCCATCTGGATAATAGGGGTGGTGGTATTGATCATGTTATCAAACCTGGTGATATTAAATTATGGCTCTCCCACTAGAGTCAATCCTGAAAATGGAACTATGTCAGCCATTGATCTTATGCTCACCCAAGATTGCGGAAGTTTCCGATTGGCGGGTTGATCAATCGAGCACACTAGGCAGTGACCACTTCCCAATATTAACAACAATACACTTAAAAGTGCACAAAAACTACACCACAACTACACCCAAATATCTTTAACGAAAACATCGTTAAAACGCTGTCGTCGGCAGCGGAACGGTGCATCACCAAAACAAAAAAATATCAGTCCCCTGGTGGAACGAATACTGTATTCAGGCCATACGGGAAAAGAAAACAGCCCTAAATAGATTCAGGCACACCAAAAATTCCGATGATTTTCTTGCCTACAAGGAAAAAGAGAGAGTAGTTCAAATACCATTTTTACAGCCAAACAGAACTCATGGAAGTAATTCTGCTCAACATTAAATCATAAGACAAACTCTAAGCAAGTATGGGCTAGGGGCAAAGCTACCTTCTCGACCCCAAAACTCCCCGGGCTCATTACTGATGGGGAGAAAGCTGCAAAACTAGCCACGCACTTTGCCGAAATGAGCAGTAGTTCTAACCACTCAGAAAAGTTCAAAAAATATAAAAACATCCAAACCGGTATATACTCTATTTTATATTCACCCGTTTCTAGACTGGTACCCATTTTACATATAATTAGTACCGTTGTCCCGGAAGTACCTTGATGGCCTCGCTTACGACACTTGTCTGCTGATAAACTTAATCCGGATCAACGCTTTTTGGGTTTTCCCCCTAGACAAACAGTTTTTATTTCACCATATTTACTTGGTACCCGAGGCGATCTTGCATGTTTATATGCCTGCATTTAAAGTCACGTGGAGAAATATAAATGAAAATTGGTTCTGAATCTCAGGACTATTTTAGAAGGTCGCGTGTTCTAATTACGCTGCTTAGTTAATGATCTTGCAAAAATGTGATCCAAAATTCAACAATGACATGTTTAATGAGAAGTTTCAAACACGATTTAAACCATTCTTCATTCACCTCAGCTCATACGACGGTTGAATTTTTTGTTTTAAATTTTACTTTCACCTACCTTTTTGTAGACTTAACATGTGACAGTTCTGGGAACATCCTCGGTGGAAAGAGTGTTTCAAGATCTGGAAATACACAATATGTCGAGATGATTATGTGTATTCCCGGTGCATTCTTTTCTGACAGATATATATATATGTACATATATATATATATATATATATATATATATATATATATATATATATATATATATATAGATGTGTGTGTGTGTGTGTGTGTGTGTGTGTGTGTGTGTGTGGACGGATGAATGGAATCACCAGTTTACATACATACATACATACATACATACATACATACATACATACATACATACATACATAACATACAGTATTTGTAACCTTTTTCGAAATATTGGAAACGGTACGTAGACGGGAAACTATCTTGAAACGGTATGATAGATGAACGGTTACAAGCGGTACGAAACAACAGCATGATATAACGGAGAAACTATTTCCATGGAGCTGGAAGCGACATCTGAAATGCTCTGAAATATAATACTTCGCGTAATTGCAGTGACCATCGCTAAGACCATCGCATCGGGATGCTGACGAAGAAATTAATGGTAGGACCAAAGTTCCAATGTAGTGTGACCTCCTATATCAGTTTTATATGAAATTGACTAGTTTAGCTCAAATTTATTTTTTTGTAGACTATATAACATTTAATATAAGCCATGTGTTGGTAATGTCCAGAGTTACAATGCACCAAAATGTAAACTCAATTTGTATTGCATGTGATTGAGAGTCTCATTTGCATGTACAATCTTTAAAGAACTAATTATTCGAGAATACTCGGATACAACCATAATTATAACGAGAAAAATCTGTTTCCGTTCATACACTTATACACTTTAATTTGTGTACTTTATTCTTTTTTCTTTTTTTGTTTTTTTTTTTTGCTCTGCGGTTATTCTCTACATGCAACTCTTCAAAGAAAGCTCTGAGAAAAATTTGCCTAATAGTTTCAATATGCAGTTCTATGAAACCTGTAAAAATGGTAACCGAGACCTACATTAATGAATGTCAAACGTTGCCTGCTTATCGGAAGAAAAAATGTTATATCATTCTTTTCTATTGAGATAGTCAATGACATTTGTTGAAATATATGTCTATTCAGGTTACATTAACGCAGATAATTTTATTTCTGTTGTTCTTTCATGTTGAATAGCAAAGCAGACGACACTTCAAGGATTAAACAAGAACCAACAAATTATGTGCCTTATTTCCGGTTGGGTGAAAGCTGGCTGGCTTATTTTATGCTCTCTCATCCTAATAATCAGTATAGTCAATTGGTGATAACTGCATGCTTCATTACATTATTGCATTTTGCTATTGACGTGGGAATCGGCAGTTTGCGGTGTCTGCCTTTGAACTGGTCTCATGAGAGTTCTTAGTGGTAAAAAGAAAGCTTACAAAGATGTAATACGATGTTGGTAGAGCTATAACTTTTATACTCACGGGGAAAATGAAAATCCACTAGAGTAGTTTACACTTATCTTAAAACTCCTCTTTATGACATGGAGTGGTATGATCAAAGATGACTGATATGATAATACCAACTGAACAGTCAAAAAAGGCAATAAAATAATAATTATAATAATATAAAAAATAAAAATAAAAATAAACAGACAATAGTTTTTTTATGTTTCGAAAACTGCTTAATTATTACTTATTCATTTATTATTTTGCATCAGGAAGAATGCAAAAAGCACACACGGTCGCTGTCCATAGCGCTGGGAGCGTGCTTTTTAATATAGCCTCGTTAGGCGATCGTTTGTAATTTTGAAAAATTTCCAAATAACTTCGCTTGGACAATACCCTAGCATCCTCTAAGCCTTTTATTAGACAGTAACAACTATTCTACTTATATAAGTGCCGCCAGCATTACAATAAGGGAATCACACATACTGCGTTCCTATTGTTTTTATAAGCTTTTGATATGCGAAATTATTATCAATTGATTTTGTCATATATTTTATATAGTTTTACTATATATAATTCTTATCTCATATTTTAAAATTTTTGATTTGAGATTAAGAACAATTATGTTATTTAAAAGTCGCTCTTACACAGCCGACAATAGTCATTATTGACTTGCCAAAGTGAACAGCGGTCTCTTACGCACCTCTCGTAACAGGTGTACGATTTGGTTGGTTATCGTTATCTAGAGGATGATCGACCTCGGTGTTATTGTCCGGATGGAGTAAATAGTGAAATAAAATATGAAATTTTATAGATGGGATAAATAGAGATCTGAACAGATATATAGAACAGAATAACACGATCCCCCGTACAGGAAATATAACTATTTAATCAATTACATAAAACAAATTGAAATAATACATAACATTAGAAAGATACACTTCTTTTTGAAATCTTTTACCGAATTTCAACACAAATATAATTATGTAATTAGACGATCTGTTTAAAACGATAGACTTAGTTCATCATGGAATCGAGTGAACAATCGAATCAATTGCCGAGCATGCCTGCATAACCTTGTTATTGCTGGTCACTTCCAATTCAACGTTGCTGTCAGGTCAAGGTTGATGTTCTCCCCTTTATGCTTCTCTCTCTTTCTTATCCAGCCTCTTTCGGTTCTCAAACTTTGTGTGGGATGCCTCTTCTCTCTACCCTCTACGTTGATCCTTATACATGCATCGATGGTTGGCTTTGTAGGTAGTTAGGTAGGTGGATATGTGGATAGATAGGTGGGTAGGTAGGTGGAGCTATTTACCCTTAAAATAAACAAGAAGCAACCTAAATATCCCGTCAGATTTCCATCTGGAGAGTAGAATATTACCCCACTCTCGTTACGTCAGATATTGTCCTATCGGAATTCAAACAGATACCAAAGGCTCTCTGGTCAGGCCTAACCTGACAGACGATAAAAAAACCTAGTTTCAGAAGATTAATGTACTTTCTAATCGCTTTTTCATCTCTAACTACACTCTAACATCACACGAGACATAACAGTTTTAGTTCACGTCTTAATTAAATAAATGAATCAATGAAATTCACTTCATGGCTTAACTACATTAGTGGCAGTGAATACTCACTCAACTCTTTCGCATATATTTTGCATATCATCTAAGACAGGAAAATTCACACAAGATTCTCACAACTCATATTAAATAAAGCAATGCATGAAATTCTTAGAATACATGATTCCTATAACAATCAAGACGACAAATTCAAACAATTCGTCGATCTCATCTAAAGAAAATACATCTACGAATTTAAACAAATAAATTCAATCAAATAATTATATTGGTATCAACGAATTACGCGAGATCGATGCAGATACCTTGTGCTTTCAAGACTCGCTCGCTTCTACCGCCAGAATTGTGTCCCTCAACTTCCAGACACCTGTCCCTTGAACAATTGTTTATACGAGAGAATTTCGTCTTATTCTGCTCGGAGTCAAGCTTCTTCCAGCCTTTCGCAGGAACTTGGACTGATTAAATTTTGCAATGTGGAATATTTAAAACATGAAATTTCGTCTGGGAAACACATCCCTTATTTAGCGTAGCCGATCAGGATTCAACATATCTACCGCCTTTTATAAATACACGCCCATCGTAATTAACGGAACCCTCTTGATTTCGCGCGCTATTTAAATAACTGATTCTGGAAAATTTCAAAAGATAAAAGAACTCCAACTGGCTTTACGAATAGTCTCTGCATCCTCTCAACTTTGCATTTTCGATACCTAGACCCAAATTAACCTTATGTCCGACCGTTATACAATGAAGGCTTAAATAAGAATCAATCTCGCCCCAAACAGGGACATTAAAACCATCGCAGTCTAGCCCTTTAATATGGTACCTTTCCTCATAAATCTAATTAATTGTTATCTGCCAAACTAATGTGCTCTGCGAAATACATCGACAGAAATTTGCACCCTTACACGGTCATTGTACAAAAGATTTGTCACTTAAGCTAATTGAAGAGTCAGGTAGGTTACACAACACTTCGTAGTTCCGAAATGTCTGCTGGATACTCAGTAACTCCACATACAAAAGCAAACACCAACAAAGGTTTTAAAATATGTTATTAATTTGCACTGAGAAACACACTAAATATTGTAATATCTCCGATATGGGTAATTTGCCTTTTTCAGCCACACGTTGTATCAAGGCCACTTTTCCCTTGTATCACTTCTCTTATAGAATTAACATTTCTTCAGGAGTCATCTTTCTATAAATCTCCAATATGTCCTCTCCAGTGGCTGGCTATCCATGAAAGTTGCCATAAACCCAATAAACTTTCCTTGCTTGATGAAAACCATATTTTTTTTATATGTGCATATATATATATATATATATATATATATATATATATATATATATATATATATATATATATTTGCTTAAAATGTAACGATTACGTCTTACATTTGTTTTCCATGTATCATGCACACATACATACATGTATACATACATGATTGCATTCGTGAACGGTGAAGACTTTATGTCCCGAATTGATGGGAGCACATTTTTCGGGAGGCACTGAACCCCCATATAATACATCACGGAGGAAGAACGTAAAATGTTGGAATGAATTAACGCAAAGGGAATTGAGCTGATCCCCGTAGAATACATGAATTTATTAAAGCGCAATGTAATCTTTGCTGAATGTTAAAAGAAAATGTAACCATCCTTCCTTAGAAATTATCATTTATAATCTCTTTAAATCAAACCTTGCGTATTCGGAATCATTGTTCCTTTTCCATACGTTAACAGCACACAGCAAGTTACAACTCGATGTTGTGTGACCGATCTATTATATGCCTGGACCGTGGAGAGAGAATAACCGGAAGTTCATTTCATCCATTTCAGGAGAGCTACCTTGACATGGAAAAGTCATCTGAGCAAAAAACAATATTAGCAAACCAACAAACAAAAGGAAATATCGATACATTAAAGCAAGCGTTTGTAGAAGAAATTGTTTGGACCGTTAGCAATTCTTATTACTGAAAGTTAACAGTAGCTTTGAACCTCAAAGATGACAAAAGATTTAAGGAACACTTACAGCTATAAAATAATCAGTCATCTTAGAACTAATATATATATATATATATATATATATATATATATATAATCTTATATAGAACTAAAGAATATATTTATATATATAATATATTATATATATATATATATATATATATATATATATATATATATATATATATATATATATATATATATATATATATATATAAGAGAATATTGTTTTCACTTATATTCAGCCCTGTGAACACATAACATTTTACAGCTACCTGGTACACCAATTTACTCGTTAAATATAACTCTGTTTAAATGCTTGCCATATGTTGGTTATGTTACTTTATTTGAGAGTCTAAACTGTTAATATAGCCAATATGGTTTATACAAAATCTCTTTCAACTGCTGTTTAACTGTAAACTGGATATAAGTAAGTAATTCATGTTTATTATAGTAAATTTGTATATCCGTATGTGCCTCTGAAGTTCACCTACTAAAAGAAATACACGTCACATCCTCCCGTCCCCCGCCCTAAAGTTAATGGTCACCCTGAAGTTCTGCGATTCAGACAGCACACAACAATTTGGGCAATTGGTTTGATTGAAAGTGTTATACTTAAAATCTGCCTCAAATTAGGATGCATGCAAATGTGTAGGAAATCAGGATAGAGATATATCATCTGTGTGAACCATGGTTGATCAATGTGTTGCTGTCGAAATTGGTGTGTGCCATTTGGGTTCTCTCTACAGAACAGGGTACTTCAACTTGTCGTAGATAAAAAAATGCGGCTGAAATTCAAAGTTACCTCAGTCTGAAGCTGAAATTGTAGTTTTGCATTATGTAAGATTGTACACAATCAAGATGGACGACATTTATTCAGTTCCCATTCAAAAACATACATGAACAGAGTTGCTTAAATCTGCTGTTGATTCAGACCACGAATTTCTGCAGTAAAATGACAACAAAGCTTCAAAATTTGGCGTCGACCATTTAAAGTCTGCATTTGAAATCAGAGATTATGTTAGAATACATACGTCATAGAGTAGAAATTACTGATCCTCCATGCTATGTCATGTGTAAGAGAGTAACTTGAAAAATTCCTAATAATTTGATTTATATCAGTACTGGATTGCCACATTTAAAAATGAAATATTTCTTTTATACTGTTCAGTTCGGGTTTATTTCCCGCCCCCTCCCCAATTAAAAAAAAAATTAAAAAAAATAAAAATAAAATAAAACCCTTTGCTATACTACCTCTAATCTACCATAATTATGCCATAATAGAAAGCACGGGTGTAATATATTCAGTTGCACTACGCAAATTTCATCGTGGATGATATGTCAGTATATAGTATTTGTGATCCTGAACAGACGAACATATCGCCATTAGACAATGCAGTGTAACCTTTTTACAATCCCGTTTCTATTAAAATGATATATATCTGCGCAATAAAATAGCAATAAATTTTCAAAGTAAATTCTTACGTCTGCAAATGATCGCTATTGTCCTATGGAATGTATAATAGTAAACATTCTCTCTTCGGCAATATATTAAATAAAGCGTCTGTTTTGGAGTGCAAGTTGTAGTCTTCGTGCTGTAGTCTTGAGGAAGCCAGATATATAAAATTCTTAATGTTCTTCAGCATCGCCATTGTTGAGTGGAAGGAATGTATTTGATTGACTTACACGAATTTTAGTCGGTGTTGGAAAAGCCAATAGCTGGTAACCGTTTTGCAATTAGGACAGACATTATTACGAGTAAATTGTCTGATTCCGGTTTAATTTAAAATGGTATTTTATATAAATGGAATGGAGACAATCTTATGTTCAAGATTACATTGGTCTAAACTTGTATTTATTGCAGTAGAAGTAAGGTAATTGGGATGGTAAAAAGTTCCCACAACTTAAACACAACTTTCCTGTACAAAAAATATAATATAACAATAGGTTTACTGGAGTATATACGAAGAACTAAGAAAGGTACAAGATCATGTACAAAGGAATGAAAATAAAGAAGAAAAGTAGATAATGACGAGGAAAGTAGAAGATGAAATTCTTTAGGTGTTGGTTTATATATAGCAGTGCAAAACTAGTATCAAGCGTAAGTTATTTCGACTCTTATTGCGTCTTTGTCAAAGGCAATTACAAATCAGAGACAAATAAGACTAACAATTAACACAAAAGAAAACTTTGAATTTACAAAACTGTACATGATTATAGATATAATAGAAGTAGTATTTACAAGTTGTGGATATCGCGGCTTGTTGGTTTGAACTCCAATGATAAAATGGCAATCTAGTTGATATTGACCTACAAAAGGAGGAGCATAAACGACATATATTTCTTAATATAAAATTATGTAGTCGTGGATTATATCCCGGTTAACTCATTGTCTATTTATTAACAATAACTACAAAGTTTATACTAATAATACCAACAAGAACTACACAAAAATAGTAATTATAGGCAAGTAAATGAATCAGGAACTAAATTAACGAATTATTTAATTAAGAAAGATACGGACTCTAAACAGATAATTGTTTTATTTTATTGCATTTGCGTGTGGGTGCTCGTTTGGAGTATTTGTTTCAGTGTTCTTAGGTGGCGTATGCAGTAACATTCCTTTTATTTCCTGGTTTCGGAACTCCAGTTACGATTGTGGGCAATTGCAATTAGTAGAATGTCACTTAAAGTATGGCCAGGGAAAGAGAAGTGTTCTGTTACTAGACATCTCTCCAGCTTCTTTGTTATCCACTCAGATCTGTAGAGATTAATCCTTTTGTGTAGTTTTTCGGTTTCTCCGACATAATGAAACAGCAAATCTTAAATCTCTCTAAGGTTTTTGCGGTAGACATCCTAGTCAGAGTAAAGTTCATGACAATCACAATCCAGGACCATAATGGCTCATATGGGCCCTGTGGTGATAAAAGGTGCAAAACATGTCAACACATGATAGAGACAAACACTTTTTCTAGCACAGTGACGAGCGAAAAATTGAACATATAAAACAGAGAATGTGATTTATCTGTGTTTGTTCATATGGCCTTCTTAGTATGCGATAGACACTATTTTTTAATTAATTAAATTAATTTTTTAATGAATTAAATTAATTTTGTGAATGAAAATTACGCTTTCTTAACACTGTATGTGTTATTTACTAAGAAAACAAAAGACAGACCATGCATATCCGTGAATTTACGACTGAAAATATAGATTGCTTATTCAGTCGCACTTGCATTACTAGTATACATACATACATACATACATACATACATACATACATACATACATACTTTGTAACCTTTCTCGAAAAATATTGGAAACGGTACGAAGACGATACAGTGCGCAAACAGTACTGTAAGGTACGAAAACGGTTGGAAACCGTACGAAGACGAGACGGTACGATTGGGAAGACTGTATAACGATACAGTATGGTACGAAACGGTACGCTAACCCGGTTACATTGACGAATATTTTAAATTGATAGAACTTATACTCGCTTTGATAATATTTACGAAGATTATATTAAAAGTTGAATTAAAACAGAAAACCAAATTACAATAATCGCAGGTTGTGAGACGCCGAAACGGAATCTTGAAACGGTATGCTATATGAACGGTTAGAAGCGGTGCGAAACGACAACGTTACGATTGGCGACTGAAACGATCAGAAACGATATGGAAACGGTTGGGAAAAATCGTTGCAAAACACGTTACAGGTACTATCAATCCATCCATTCATCCATCCATCCATCCATCCATCCGTCCATCCATCCATCCATCCACCCAGACAAACACAATTACATCTTACCTCGAAAGACGCTGAATAGTAGCTAAACAATAACATGTTGACTGACCGAATCGATGATAGGTCTAATTAAGGGACCTCTCTTACAAATGCCCTGAAAGATAAAAGAATATTCTTACACAAATCGCATACTTTTATAAATTAATGCAGCACATAAGTGATTTTGGAACTATAGGCACACCTTTGAATAAACAATATATTGTATGGAATGGAAAGCTTGTCAACATCACAAGGATGATGCGGACGGCTGCTGAGATTCATCTGTATAATTAAGGAAAATTTAGAAATTTTCCTTTTTAGCTTTTAGTTTCCAATCCTTCCGTGAACCATGTAATTACTTCAGTCTTAACATTGATATAACGGAGAAACTAATTCCATGGAGCTGGAAGCGACATCTGAAATGCTCTGAAATATAATACTCTGCGTAATTGCAGCGACCATCGGAAAGATCATCGCATCGGGATTCTGACGAAGAAACTGGCAGGACGAAAGCTCCCATGTAGTGTGACCTATATCAGTTTTATATGAAATTGACTAGTTTAGCTCATATTAAAAATTCCTTTAGACTATCTAACTTTTAATATAAACCATATGTTGGTAATGTCCAAAGCTAAATGCACTAAAATGGAAGATCAATTCATATTGCATGTGATTGATAGTCTCATTTGCATGTACTATCTTTAAAGAACTAATTATCTGAGAACCATAATTATAACGAGAATGCTTGGATACAACCATAGCTATAACGAGAAAAATGTTTCCGTTCATACACTGATACACTTTAATTTGTGTACTTATTTTCTTTTTTCCTGCGGTTTTTCTCTACTCGCAACTTTTTTAAAAAAAGCTCTGAAACAATTAGCCGAATCGTTTCAATATGCGGTTCTATGAACCATGTAAAATGGTAACCGAGACCTACATTAATGAATGTCAAACGTTGCCTGCTTATCGGAAGAAAAAATGTTATATCATTCTTTTCTCTTGAGATAGTCAATGACATTTGTTGAAATATATGTCTTTTCCTGTTACATCAACGCAGATAAGTTTATTTCTGTTGTTCTTTCATACTGAATAGCAAAAGCAGACGACACTTCAAGGATTAAACAAGAACCAACAAATATGTGCCTTATTTCCGGTTGGGTGAAAGCTGGCTGGCTTTTTTATGCTCTCTCGTCTTAATAATCTGTATTATCAATTGATGATCACTGCATGCTTCATTACATTATTGCATTTTGCTATTGACATGGGAATCTGCAGTTTGCGGTGTCTGCCTTTGATCTCATGAAAGTTCTTAGTGGTAAAAAGAAAGCTTACAAAGAAGTAATAAGATGTTGGAAGAGCTATAACTTTTATACTCACGGGGAAAATGAAAATCAACTAGAGTAGTTTTACACTTATCTTAAAACTCCTCTCTATGACTGGAGTGGTATGATCAAAGATGACTGATATGATAATACCAACCGAACAGTCAAAAAAGGCAATAAAATTAATAATTATAATAATAAAAATAATATGATAATGATGCATAACCAGACAATATTTAAAAAAAATGTTTTATAACTGCTTAATTATTACTTATTCATTTATTATTTTGAATCAGGAATAATGCCATTAGAACACACGGTCTCTCCCCATAGCGCTGGGAGCATGCGTATTAATGTGACCTCGTTAGGCGATCGTTTGTAATTTTGGAATAGAAAATTTCCGAATAACTTCCCTTGGACAATACCCTAGCGTCCTCTAAGCCTTTTCTTAGACAGTAACGACGATTCTGCTTGGTGCAGCTAGCATTACACACAATAAGGGAATCACACATATGGCGTTCCTATCGTTCCTACAAGCTTTTCATCTGGGAAATTATTATCAATTGATCTTGTCATATATTTTATATAGTTTCCCTACATATTAATTCCTACATCATATTTTTCAATATTTGCTTTGAAATTAAGAATAAAATTATGTTATTTAAAATTCGCTCTTACACAGCATCTCTGTATAGGTCACTGTAAAATCAAAAAGTAAGTGCAGGTAAAGAGAACTTGGAGGAGTTCTTCCCATCTCTAATTCCTATTTAACACAAATTTCAAATCTAGCCGATAATAATTATTACTTACTTGCCAAAGTGAATAGCGGTCATTGTACAAAAGATTTGTAACTTAAGCTAATTGAAGAGTCAGGTAGGGTACACAACACTTCGTACTTCCAAAATACTGCTGGATACTTAGTAACTCCACTGACAAATGCAAACACCCCTAAAAGGTTTTAAAACATGTCATTAATTTGCACTCAGATGAAATTCATATATATATATATATATATATATATATATATATATATATATATATATATATATATATATTCCTTTATTAAAAATTAAACAATTACAACTTATATTTGTTTTCCATGGATCATACATACATACATACATACATACATACATACATACATACATACGTGAATGGTGAAGACTTCATGTCCCGAATTGATGGGAGTAAAGTTTTCGGGAGGTACTCGACCCCATATAATAAATCACAGAGGAAGAACGTAAAATGTACGTTCGTTGTTGATACATCGTTTATTACATGATAACGTTGGAACGAATTAATCGAAAGGGTATTGAGCTGATCTCCGTTAAATACACGAATTTATACAGCGTGATGTAATCTTTCCTGAATGTAAAAAGAAAATTAAATCCTCCTTCCTTAGAAATGATAATTTATTACCACTTTAATTCGAACCTTGCGTATTCGGAATCATTGTTACTTTTCCGTACGTTAGCAGCACACAGCAAGTTCCAGCTCGATACTGTGTGACCGATCTGTTATATACCTGGACATTGGAGATGTCCAGAAGCTTCAATAGTAACCGGAAGTTCATTTCATCTATTTGAGGAGAGCGACCTTGACATGGAAAAGTCATCTGAGCAAAAAAACTAATTTATTTAATTTTCCATCAACAATATTAACAAACCAACAAACAAAGGGAAATATCCATACATTGAAGCAAGCGTTTGTAGCAGAAATTTTTTAGACCGTTAAGCAATTCTTGGTACTGAAGGTTATCAGAAGCTTTAAACCTGAAAGATGAGAAAAGATTTAAGGAACACTTACAGCTATAGAATAATCAATCATCTTAGAAGTAAAGAATATATATATATATATATATATATATATATATATATATATATATATATATATATGTATATATATGTGTGTGTGTGTGAACCATGGTTGATCAATGTGTTGCTGTCGAAATTGACGTGTGCCATTTGAGTCTCTCTACAGAACAGGGTACTTCAACTTGTTGTAGATAGCAAAATGCAGCTGAAATTTCAAAGTTACTTAAGTCTGAAGCTGAAATTGTAGTTTTCATTATGTACGATTGTTCACAATCAAGATGGACAACATTTATTCAGTTCCGATTCAAAAGCATCCATGAGCAGGGTTGCTTACATTTGCTGTTGATTCAGACCACGAATTTCTGCAGGAAAGGAAAATGACAACTAAGCTTCAAAGTTTGGTGTTGGCCATCTAAAAGTCTGCATTTGAGATCAGAGTTTATGTTAGAAAATATATGTCATAGAGAAAAAATTACTGGTCCGCCATGCTATGACATGTGTAAGAGAGGAACTTAAATAAATTCTGTATAATTATGATTTATATCAGTACTGGATTGCCACATTTATAACAGAAATTAATTTCTTTTATACTGGTCAGTTCGGGTATATTTATAACAACAACAAAAACAAACAAACAAACAAACAAAAAAAAAACCCAAAACAAAACAAAACAAACAACAACAACAACAACAAAAACAAGAACAAAAACAAAAAAAAACCACAAGCAAAAAAAGAAAACAAAACTAGAACAACAACAAAAACTCCCAAACAACTGTGCTTCACTACCTCCAAACTACTATAATTATTTCATAATAGAAAGCAAAGGTGTAATATATTCAGTTACACTACACAAATTTCATCGTGGATGATATGTCAGTATATAGTATTTGTGATCCTGAACAGACGAACATATCGCCATTAGACAATGCGGTGAAACCTTTTTACAATCCCGTTTCTATTAAAATGGTATATATCTGTGCAATAAAATGACAACAAATGCTCGAGGTACATTCGAACGTCCTATCGAATGTAACCTAGGTAACATTCTCTCTTCGGCAATACATTAAATAAAGCGTCTGTTTCGGAGTGCAAGTTTTAGACCTCGTGCTGTAGTCTTGAGGAAACCAAATATATAAAATACGTACATAAATTCTGAATGTTCCTCAGCATCGCCATCGTTGAGTGGAAGGAATGTATTTGATTGACTCACACTAGGAATGACAGACTATACATCTGTTGTTAACAAAGCATTATGTCCGAAGTGGCGCTGCACCAGTGCTGGATGTAAAATTAGTGTTCAAGCCTTCTTCCCGTGAAGTAGCTGAAATTTGTCTCTTGCACAAAAAAAAAAAAAAAAAAAAAAAAACAATCAGTAATTTTGCAACACTAAACCGCTTCCCCATTTATGCCAAACTCACATCGCCAGTGCCAGTTTGAAAATAGTACAACTGGTGACCTTTGTTATATACGAACAGTGCTGCGACCTTTCGTTAGATCAAACAGTAGTCAGAAGTACAGATTATTCTTTAAAGTTGGTTTGTATTGTCGAATATTACACAGAAAGTCATCTGTTTAAAAAAAGAAGACGTATTCAGTTCTTCCAGAAACAATAATTGTTTTAATGTAAAGAGAAAGCCGATTATATGCATTAGTTATGTATAATGGTTACAAAAATGGAATTGTTACAACAGTTAAATGACCCTATCTTTGCAAGGTTGTCAAAACATGATCATACTGAAGAAAATGTAATTATGTCAACAACAAAAAAAAAAAAAAAAAAAAAAAGCGATTACAACAGTACGAGTTCCATAAGAGACCGACCATTTAATTTTCGAAGGGTATGGGATATCTGTTTACAGCCCAACTTAATGATACTTCTAGATCCGTCCCTGACGGTTGAAAACCTTTTTTAGCGAGAAATATTCATGTTGACAGATTTCCCTTGTAAAATATGAAACAAATCATATGATTTCCGTCTTCTGTTCGGAAAATTCAATAGGTAACAAGTGCGTGAATTTTGGGCTGATTAAAACAGTTGCGGTGCACCGGTGATGTGATGGACTCGATCCCATGAAGTTAAATGGTCGTTGGTGACATCGATTTTTCTTTGCTTAATCGTTCGTTATACAAATATGCAAAATAATCTGAGAATCGGGAAATAACGGTGCCGCCTACAAAAATCCGTTGTCTGTGGAGAAAAAAAAATTGAATTATTTTAAAGGTTCTGCTTTAATTTCTGCGAACAAGCGATCAGAAAGGAAAACAAAATCAATTAGGATTTTTTTTACCTGAACTAC
Organism: Margaritifera margaritifera; assembly: GCA_029931535.1. Classification (NCBI taxonomy): domain Eukaryota; kingdom Metazoa; phylum Mollusca; class Bivalvia; order Unionida; family Margaritiferidae; genus Margaritifera; species Margaritifera margaritifera. Next base: position 1,783,125 of record JAQPZY010001419.1, on the reverse strand, counting down.
TCCTGGAAATTGGACTTGAAATTTAATAGTAGACGTGAGTATACTTTAATTTTATTCCTCAAAATTACACCGAAGGTGATTCCAGAGTTTCTAATTTGAATCCTTCATGAGAAATTGAATGTACCAAATAATTATTTGGAGCCAAACAGTAGAGTGAAAAACAAGGTAGGTCAGAAAGTGATTCAGTCATGCTTTATTTATAGCTGGAATCAACTCACGGCTCATAAAAACACAAAATCTACATCCGTTTATTTTTTTATATTTTTTTTTTCTTTCTAACTATAATTAAAGCTTTTAATTTCAGATTACATGGTGTTCCGTATCTATCCATTGTTCAATGTGATATTTCTTGCACCACTCAGTACTATATAGTTCTCTGTCATCTCTCCCCCTGTTATTCTTTTACTAAACTAGATTAGTAAATCTAAGTGTCTGCTCCCTAGAATACGCGACGTATACCTGGGACCGCCGCATCAAAAATCACGCATACAATGTATTCAAATGTAAATTCAGTTGTAACATACACATTTTATGGCCTGGTGTTATGTCAGTATGAAGTATTGTGATCTTGAACAGACAAGCATATATCATTTCCTCTGCAGCGTGGTATTCTTTTACGATGTATATTTCCTAATAAACCTAGTGTTGCTGGGCAATGAAACGAAAATAAATGTTCGCTACAGATTCTTACAGCAGAATCTGCCTTTGTTATGGTAGGTAATATAACCTAGCTAATCTTCTTGCATTATTTCCCTCTCAGCAATAAAACTGGATATGAAAATTAGTAGTGTATATTTTCTATGTAGAAATACTTAATTTATCGTCGAAATTGCATAAAGTTATATCTATTTTATAAATTTAGACTATTGTTGTGTCTTTGTTACTGTTATTTACATCTATCAAAAACATTGAAGAAGAAGTTAATCGTTCAATCGTTAATTTAATGTGTCGCCATACCATATGTCACTCAAAAACTAACACGTGCCGGATCCACCGACCAATGCTCTCGCTGGCAAAGATGTGGGCATCACGTGATTTGCAAGCACACTGGCAGCTTGACAGACTTTTAGGCCTGTTCTACGTCACCTATCGGACTGCCACTATATATCATGTACAAATTCAAATCGTCATAACTTAAACATTTTTCAACCATTTTTCATGAAATTTTCAGTCATCACTAAAATATTAACATTAATTCACATTAGGAAGGTGCTAACATAAACTACTTTCATTTTATATGATGTGCTATGCTAATGAGTAGGGCGTGATTATGTCTGCTCTGGCGATAGGTCAGTTTCAAGAAAGTATTATGAAATATGACGATATAATGAAATACCGACTATTCGCATACTTACATCGTCACATAATGTCCAATTTTTTTTAAAAAATAAAAAAATCTGCAGATTGTCAAGATTATGACTGAAATAGAAATGGATTCTTTTCTTCATAAAACTTTGTAAGAAAGATATTTTCGCATGCGCCAGAAACAGGTGATTTGAAGTAAATTGATTTTCTAAACATAGTATAAAAGTCAAATAAGGTAATCAGTCAAAATAATGAATCGTTTACTTTTCTACTTCCATACATCAAAATAATAAAAACTTGAGAAAATCTCAACCACTGCTTTTTTTCCCCGCTCAATTACACGAAGGCCACGTTTAATTCGCAATGAAATTGACGTCACAGAAAGAAGATTTTTGTAGAAAAAAAGATAATAAATACAAATGCTGAGGAAAAGCATGAGTGCGTCACAAGGATCGCATGGGAGGGTCATTTATGTATAAACATGTCAGTATTATTGCATTATTATGGATTACACACACACACACACACACACACACACACACACACACATATATATATATATCACATACTAGTAGCTGATTCAGATCGTAGTGCTGTTTTTTGAGGCTGCAGCGTACTAACCAACGTTTAATTAGTCAGAAGTTAGTTGTAGAAACAAATTTCATGTGTATTGTCTTCTTTAGGGTTCCAATAGTAGAACGGAATTGACAAATAAAACATTAAATAGAAGTATTTTGTTCCTATAGGAAAAAAGTGTAGTTCAAGTCTATCACTTTGAGAACTGATTTTCTTGTCAAAAATACAAAATCATGCAGATCTTACAGTTAAACCAGATACAGTACTGATAACATTAATACTGACACTTTATTCCGTAATTCAGACCTCACGTCCATAATACAATATAGTTCATACTATGTGCAATTAAACCAGATACTATACTGATACCGACACTAATACTGACACTTGATTCGGTAATTCAGGCCTCAGGCCCATAATACAATATAGTTCACAATGTGTACAATTAAACCAGATACAATACTGATAATGACACTTTATTCCATAATTCATGCCTCAGGCCCATAATACAATATTGTTCATAATTTGTACAGTTAAACTAGACAAAATACTGATACGGACACTTTATTCCGCAATTCAGGCCTTAGGCCCATACTAAAATATAGTTAATAATGTGTAAACCAGATATAGTACTGATATTGACATTAATACTGACACTTTATTCCGCAATTCAGGCCTTAGGGCCATACTAAAATATAGTTAATAATGTGTAAACCAGATATAGTACTGATATTGACATTAATACTGAAACTTTATTCCGTAATTCAGGCCTTAGGCACATACTAAAATATAGTTCACAATGTGAATTCATTTGCAGCGGCATCAATACAATTGGTACTAATTATTCAACACTATATGGCATTATGGGGCTGAGGTCTGAATTACTGAATCAAGTGTCAATAAACCATATGACGTTGAACATTTTAGGTCGCCTGTAAAGGTCTGAGGTTCACAAACACGCAGACTGCATTTGAGAGAACCCATGACAGTGGTGATTGTCTTACAAAGGTTATCTCTCTACAGCATGGACAGTAGTCCTTAAAGATGTGTTTGATGAACATATATACATATCCTTTATAATAGCGTCAGTGAATGTTGTTGTTGGTTTAAACGGCAATTTTATCACATTATTGGCTATATCATACCAAGGAAATGGGAGCCAAGCGCCTTTTCCAAGGACACACCGACCCTGGCTGGCCTGGGCGGGTATCTAACATGCGACCTTTGGATTATGAGTCAGTCGCTCTTCCAACTGAGCTACCGCAACTCCTATTGGTGAATGTAGGATAATGTGAACATTTTAAGTATTGCACATTTATTAAAGACATAATTTAGTACAGATAATAAAGATATGGCCACGTTGCAAGTTTCATTTAGGGCAGAAACATTGGAAATGTAAAGAAAAATATAAGTGTTGCTCCTCGAATACAGGATTAATACTTACTTTATAATTAAAAGGATCATTTGTATTCTTGCAAATTGAAAAAGCTCCATGTATTTTAATATATTGTTTCCCCAGCGGGCTCGGGAATGTATAAAAGGCTCTATTTCCCTCCTGCATTTCGCAAGAGGCGACTGATGGAGGGTAACGTGTTTGCTTTTTATTCAGTATTACCTACCAAAAGAGTTGTGCAATTTTTACCTTTGCCAATTATTAATTGGTAACTTTTACTCGGCACCTTATAGCCAGAGTTGTCCCAATGAGCCATTAAACCCTATACATACGTATATACATATATACATGAATGCCTATGTACAGACAGACAAGTAGACAGGCATACACGCATAGTTCATCGGTCCAGTATTCAATTTCAATTAATTTTGCCCGAGCTATTTCGTAATAAGTATTCCTGTTTTCCTTTTCTTGAAGCAGACTTGCCAAAGCCTAAGATATACTGGAATGGCTACTGCTTTTTGGAGCCGAAGGAAGACATCTTATCTGGCCTTATTTATTGCATGACTTGTAAGTCATAAAATGATTTGTTACTTAGGTAAATAAAGAGTGTCAATATTGTTAAATATGTACAAAGATATTCTTAGATGATATAAATTTTTTACTTGCATAATAACTGACACAACATTGACTGAGGTATGTCTAGATTTATTCCCAAACGTATATTTCTTATTTCACACTTTCTCTCCTTAGGTCATCCGTTACTGATGCACAAGCGGCAATAACAAAAGTTATTATACACCTACCAATTTTTTACCCAAGAAAGAGCCTGAATTTTACAGTCATTTCCTAGAAGCAGGAAAACGATACTATCGTTTTCCAAACCCCTATCACCATACTCTCAAACGAGGCTGAGACTACTTTATCCTCGAGGTTTCCTTGTGACAATAGCAGCGCCCCTAGCGATGGAATGCCAACACTAGCAGTAAACAAAGCTCTCACAGCGACTTTAGTTAAGAAACCTTGCGTTATATGTAAAATATCTGAAAGGTATAAACCATGTTTTTGTCACAACAACAATAAAAAAGCATTTTCCCTTTATTTTGAAGTAGTAAAATATTGCCAAAATGTTCGTCTGAAACAAAATCATATTCGGAAATCGCGTACCAAAACATTACAGTTGTACAGTACACCCATTTACGGAAATTCATAAATGGTAACGTTGGTGTGTTTCACGCATAATGGATGAATTTGAAATTATAAATGAGTAATATTCTCTGCAACAAATTTGTACCATCAAGTTCCAACAATTTCTCCAATCCGGTTGTAAATAACTGTCAAAATAATGTTTTCATTCCCTTGTCAAGTTCCCATCGGAGCCTCTCACAATGTCCCACCCGAAACAGTTTAACCACATTCGATCTGGCCTCTAAAAGAAACATCCAGTCATTCAGCTGGTGAAAACTTCCGTGATGCAAAATTTCAGAACTGCACAATGACTGTGAATCACATATATGAGTAGTCTGCCCTCAAGCGTCGAAGAATTCGTGTTATTGACAGTGATGGTAGTCAAACTGAGCGAGCGTTGTTTCACAAACTTTATTCATAAAACTAATATTCATGCGCATGTCAGCCTTTCAAAAAGTAATTCGGTTTATGCTTTAAGATGAAGTTCGTATTATAGTGGTTGAAATGTTTAGCAATTTCTTGTGTTTTTCAACTACATATAGTGATTTTATTAAATTATCTGAAAATTGAAAGGTATATAACAAAAATATCATTAACACAGTAATGTGATTTTGATTGCTAGATCACGTCTCGTTGTCAGCATAAAAATCCGGATTTTCAAATGCTGACAACTCGACGTGATCTAGCAATCAAGATCGCGTTACTGTGATAATACTATATATTTATTCGACAGTTCGCATTTTCAAGGAGTCTGCAGCGCATTTGTACAAAAGACGCAGGGGTTGATAATAATTAATGGCATATGGGTGGATACCATTAGGTGAGATCGTAAGGGGCGGGGTATAAAGCTAGAGATTTGCAGACGTATTCATGTTTTCATTCTTTTGCCAGTGAAAGGTAGGAGCAGTAGAATAAAATACCCCTGAATCCTGTAATAAATCAGTTCCGAAAGAGCAGAAGTGCATCGCTAGAAATCAGACGGTCGTTTAAGGGATGCTTTGCAAGGAAGCTTTAATCAATATTTCTGACATTTGCTGCCATAAGGATTTCTATTTTGATCGGATAACGTTTGGTGTTATGTTTCATATGTTATCAAACTATATTGAAAAATCATTTCTGTTTCTTACATATATAAGCCAATCTTGAGATGGCTCCATCGTCTCATCTTTATGTGCTAAATCAAGCGATCAACGTGCGATCATCGAATCAGAAATTTTAACATGGAATTGAGGCATTTCAATTGATTTACATATGCAAATATGTTGTCGACATATACAGTTTTGTGTACAACAAATAAATATATACATCGAAAATTTGACGTAAAGCTCAAAACAGAAATGTTAATCAGAAAGTTTTTAGAGACAATTCACGCAGGTTATGATTTTTAATATTATTTTCTAAGTTTCGTTTTCGGTCTTATTTGTTGGTACGAGAGTATTCTTTATATCAAGCATTTTGTTAAAGTTTATTTTCAGTTTAAAAGTTAATATCTGAATGAAGATTGTAGTGACCATATCATACTAACATCTAATCTCTCTCATAATATTTTGCATCATTTGGAACACCTTTGTGCTGTGTGAAAATCGCATGTAAAGCGCATTCCGATTGATTACAACGCGATTCACTGCTAGCATTACAACGTTGACGTGTAAATATAAATATTAGGATATTTCCAGTTTTTTGCAGTTAATTTAAATTTGACACAAGCGAGCATTCATAATTACAATATTTTAATTGCTGTGACTATAAGGTACTCTGACTGTTCAAAGGTTCAAGATATGTAGACTAATGCATTGCAGACAGGCATAGACCTAAAAATTCACTCTCGATTTTGTAGTATTTGTGCGGAAGAGGCATAATTGCCATGCAAATTGATGTAAAAAAAACCCCACAAAATATTCTGTATGAGGATCAAGAAAAATACCACGTGAAAGAGCATTTGAAACGTACAAAGTTACATAAACAATTCGGTCAATTTACGATATAAAAACGCTGCAAACATGATATCAAAAACAAGAACCATGCTACATTTGATTATCTCTAGAAAAATAAATATTTATTTCACTTCTCGAATATCAAACACCTTGAAAGTAATGTGAATGGGAAATGTACTCTACATTTATATGCAGTGAAAAAGATTGTATACACTCTCTTGATTAAACATAGCAGATTACCTCTAAACGGAATCACCAAAATAGTAAATAACACGAATATATAAGGCCATATCTCTCAATCTGTCTATATGTCTCTCTCTCTCTCTCTCTCTCTCTCTCTCTCTCTCTCTCTCTCTCTCTTTTATATATATATATATATATATATATATATATATATATATATATACATATATATACACATTTCAGTAGTTTTCAGCTGTATCATTTGTCGTTGTAATCTTTAATCTTTTATTGCACTTTTTATGCTTAATTATCTATAAACAAAACCCCACAAAAACCAATAAACTATAAGTAATACACGTTACCTCTAATTGTTAGAGGGAAATGAACAATTTCTAATCCAAGATGACAATCTGTATGATATATGTACTCATGATACATGCAGTCATCATATGATACGTACATACATATGCGTTGTGTTTAGTTTTAGAGCTTACTCATGGTTTTGGTAACTACTTTGGAGGCACTATTTTGAAAATAACATTAACTCCTTGCATGGCGATTTAAGGTGTAACAAACCTAGGGTATGTGCTATTTATATTTAAGCCTTCATTTATAGTTTTGTTAGATTTTAGTGATTATTGTTTGATTATAGACTGTCGGTGTTGGGAAGATATTTCTCAAATCGAGTAAATAGCCAATTACTATGAGTACACGTCATAACGTACAGTATTCACTATCATGGATTAGATTCGTAAAATGGACCCTCCCTAATTTCTTAACACAAGGAATTCTCGGGATATTCTCACGTATAAGTGTTTTGTCATTTAAGATAGTAATAATTCTGTGTATAACGTGTTTGGGTCATGTTTAGCATGAAATACCTGTCTACAGCTTAGAAAAGCGTAGTGATAAATCATACGAATAGGAGGCAAGAAAAACCATGCAAGTATGAAATTAAGTCTTGTGAATGAGTGGTCTTTGGTTGATTAGAGGAAAATTATTTGTGGTATTAGCGCGTTTAAGAACCCGTCAGTTGACAACGACTGTATTTAGGTCCTAGGAATAGGGGAAACATCGATTTCAAGCCAGCCTCGCGCAAATGTTCGACAATGCTTGGTAGTGAGATGCTATTATACCGATTGCATGTTACAAACGATTTATTGATATAACACAGTTTTGTGGAACGTTTTTCGTGACATGTTAATATGTATCTCTATATGTGACAATAGTACCTATCATTCGTAGCAAAGATATTTTACAACCATGTCCCACACTTCCCCGTTCAATGCTATTGTACTGTAATGTCTTGGAAAGCTTCCGCACGAATGCGAAATTGAAAATCAATTATTCACTTTCCTTACGTAATCTATCTTAAAGCTATAATGGACAATTAATAGATGTATTTTCATAATTGTATGTACTTCTGGTGATTTGTTATATATACCAAACTTAGGAATTTAGCCTCAGGCAATAAGAAGGACAGATAAGTGTCTTGATATCTGTCTATATCCTGGCACAGTAAAATTATGTAAAAGAAATTATTACGACTTAACTGAACCGAAAACACTGTTAACTTTCTGTGAACGAAAAAAAGAAAGTTTTAATTTGGCACCCGATAAGTTGACTTAATCTTAAATTAAAATGTCATTGCGAGACAGGTCTCGAAATATTTCAGCCACCTATTTTAGACGACTACCGTATAGCTCAGAGTAAACGTCCACTCTCCATATCTGTATTTAAAAAAAAATTTAAGCGATATCTTGTAGAGGTACAACGCATGGTCTAAATAGGGTGATGTCGGATGCATTATGTCGCTTCAGTGCCCTACGACACCCTCTTGACCCCAATGAAGTACTACTGGGAGACGGTTTATTTTTTATTTTTATGTATTTACTAGAAATGTTCACGAAAAAATATTTATTTGACTTTTAAAATGACATTGGAAATATTCATGTGATAGACACTTGTTCAATTAAGTACACCATGAACTTTTAAGTTTTACATCTCTAATCTGAAATTAAAAGCAAAGGCAGAAGGGGGAGCAATGGATGTATAAGTCAGTATGTCCCTAACAAGCAAACCTAATTTGGGTCTACAAGTCTCCCATCCACGAACAAGGGACCACCTCTAATACCAATTAAAAATAATTATAACTCGTAATTGGCGCCTGTCGTTTTTGTCCAAGAGGCAATCTACCAACATTTCTGATATAATAGAATCTTAATTGCCTGGCTATCATATATTTAGAGTCAAGGCTTCCTTAATTGTAGGATGCACCCCTGGCCTGAAAGGGTATTATTATCTATATTATCAGCGTAGTTCACCAGTAACTACGATGTCCTATCTTAATTAGGTGATACAAACTTTTATTGCCATTATCATCTAACTCTAACTTGCTCCTCAAACGAAGAAACTTATATCAAATTCCCAAAACTGGCGCACCAGAATTTAGATACTCTATATTGCTACACAAAATCATACAGCTATTTTTTTATCGGGAAGACAAGAGTGCTTTTTTGTACAGATTTAAATATCAAATTTATTTATCTGATTTTAGCAGTGCCCATTTCATTAGTCATAACGAAGAAAAAATAAATAAATAACCACAAGCTTTATATAACAAGTGTCATATATTAAGAGCTGCACGATTCACCACCTTCTATAATGTGACAATATTATGGAGGCTGGGATATATAGGAATCTCCGTGTCCGTCCGTCCTTCCACCCTTCCAACTGGCAAACAATCTTGTAAGAGGGACAAGCCCCACAGTTTTTGATAGTGCCACCAACATAGTAAATATTATGACCATCACACATATATCGACAAATCACTGTGCTCCTGCGATTTTTTTTTAGTGTCGTTTCTCTTTCTGACTTGGAGCTGGATGTTGTGTATGACAGCATATTGTGAACGCAGCGAGTCTCAATGTTTTTATTAGATAGCATTGAAACTTGGAAAATGTTATGGTCATTATCTGAATATGAGCATGTCAACAAATCACTTTGCTCCGACAATTTTTGCGACAGCTATTGCCTTGTTTTGTTTTGCAGGTGAATGCAGTGAATTGCAGTGTATTGCAGAATGTTGCGAACGCAACTAGTCTCGGAGTTTTTGAAGGATTGCTGTGAAACTTGGTACAAATTATGATCATCATAGGAAAATGCCCATATGTACAGATGACTCCCATTATTGTCAGTGTTATTACTCTTCTTGACTAACAGCGGAATATCGACTGTGACACAATCTTGCGAACAACGCTAGTCTCACAGAGTTCATTGGCTCGCCTTGGAACTTGGGGAATTTGATGGCTATCGTCTGAAGATGTGCATATTGACAAATCACTGTGCTATTACGATGACGCAGAGCCTGATGCAGTGACTGACATTAACATGTGAATGCAACTGGTCTCGCAGTTTTTAATTGATCGCCATTAAACTTTGCACATGCTATGGTCATCATTCGAAGGCTTGCATGTCGACAAATTACTTTCCATCCACAATTTTTGCTAGAGTTATTGCCGTTTTAGTCTTCTAGATGAATGCAGTGTATTGCAGAGTCTTATGAACGCAACTACTCCCGCAGTTTTGATGGATCACTGTGAAACATGGTACATATATGGTCATCATCTGAAGATGCGCACATCAATAATTCATTGTGTTCCTGCAATTTTGTTAGGAGTTGTTACTCATTTTTGATTTGGAACTGAATGCAACGTAAGACATAATCTTATGAGCGCAACTTGTCTTGCAGTTTTATATCGATCGCTGTGAAGCTTGGTACGCATAATGGCTATTATCTAAAATATCACATATTAACAAATCTTTGTGCTTCCTCGATTTTTAAAAGAGTTATTGCTCTTTTGTACTTTATCTGGATGCAATATATGATATAAATTTGTCAATGTGTTTATTATTGCAGTTTTCACTGGATTATTGTGAAACATAATACATACTATGCTCATCACCATAAGAAATGCATGTTGTCTAATTATTGTACTTACATTTTTTTTTTCGGAAGAGGTATACACCTTTTGTATTATAGACTCATCTCCATGATGTGGTCGGGGTGGGATAGGGCAGAGGCGAGGGAATATGTATGTGAGCAATTTTTCTCACCATTCCTCTAGTTTTCTTAAAGTTCCCTGCTTATTTAGCAGCATACAAAAGTCGGCAAAAATACCCACTGATCATAATCATTTAACCTAGAGGCCTGTTTCGCTAAACACGTGCATTTTCAATCATGGACTCCCAGTGAATTTTACCTTTTATAAACAGTTGGTATTTAGTATTATATACGCAGGATCTCGATTTAGGTGGAGCAAGGAGTCCCTAGAAAAAAATTAAAATTAGGATATTCTACTGAATTTAAAATACTTTTCTTGCTGCTAAGGTATGAGCTTTCGATGCATTTTATTTTACACTACAATTGCAGCTTCAAAAAAAAAAACAAAAAAAAAACAAAAAAAAGCTATGAAACAGCAACAACAAGAACTACTACTATAATTACTATGACAACAACGAAGAATATAACTACTGCTATTACCACGAAGACGACGACGACCGACAACACTACTACAAAGTGCCCCCTCACTCAGTAGAGGCCACCCCATTTTATAAGGACATTTTTTACTTTAGAAGGGGTGGCCTCTTAAGAGGAGAACAGCTGTACTATACTACTGCATCTGCAGCTGTTGCTGTCGTTCCACGTTCCATCTACTGAAAAATAAATCTAAATAATTTATGCTTTCAATGCTGTGACTATGTATTTGAGAGCGAAAAATCATCAAGGCGCCATCTTGGCACCAGCGTCACCATCTTGATGCTAGAAGGTTAAATACCCATTAAATCTCTACAGAACGAAAGATTCCTTATTTTATTGTAAAAGTATGTACTATTCAAACGATATGCCATTTTAATAGGACAACAGGCCCAAATGCTCTGACATTTATGCTGTTACGTGATTATTTTATCTGAGCTGACGATGATAGTACTATTCAGTTTCAATCACTCATGAGTAGTGATTGATTGACAATTTGCGATAGGCCCAATTAACCAAATTTAACGCAACAACGCAGTCAATATCTCGAAAGGTGCCCCTCAAAAGAATAACTGGTATATCTTGATATTATATATTTCCATAATTTTTATCACATAATGTAAAAGAAAGGAGTAAATTCGAATCATTTATATCTTTTAGACACACGCCCTATCTGGTACATGACTGCTACATGCTATCTCTTGATATTATCTTGCACAGAAAGAAAACGTAAATAATACAATTGCACAGAAGGCAAAAATAGATAGTGTTTGCATAAGCTTGCTTTTGTAGTGTAATGAAGCACTGTTCCATTGTTTTCGTTTTAAGTACAGCGACTAATCTTTGTCTGATCTTTAAATTGGTTGATGCTGAGTTTAGATTTATTATAAAACTTTGTTTCCTGTCGAATATAACTGCGAAGGCACAAGAGCATTTGCCTAAGTTTGTATATAAATCAGGCTTCCGTAAAAAAAAAAATCCCTATAATTCAGGTCGGAGATTTCTCACTTTACCTACGTTTAGAAGTTCCAGTTTATGAAGAGATAGATCGAACAAAGGAACCTAGAAGTATTTTAAAATATCTGTTTGGAATTTTCATTTCCCAGGACAAAATACCAACATTCAATAATATTGGCAATAACATTGGCATAGACAGAGACTTTCATATTCACATGCATATGAAAGGTTATATCGTGCTGAGACAATCTGGGTAAAGTGCCTTGCCCAGAGAAACATCGAGGTGGCCAACTCGAATGGACCTGGACAGTAGTACTCTATCTACACATTCAAACAACACATTCAACATATTCGCCTATGTGTGCATGTATCAAAAAGAGAATTTCGATTATTACAAAAGGATAATGTGTGTAAATTCATATTTTCAATACACAAGTAGTGTACTATTCTTAAAACGGGTTTTCGGAAATAAAATTTATTTTCTAAAAAATCTTTTGTTACTAAGACCGAAAGGCATATGGACGACGGCGTCAATAAAACAGACTCATATTCAGAAAAACAGAAAGAACAACGTGGACACACAGAAAGTGATCATAGTCATGAAACTGACTGAGTACAGAAATTAAAGACAGACTCAGTACATCAAAAGAAGAATTCTAACAGTCTATTTTTGCATCAGAGAAAACGCGTAAACTTGGAGAGTACGTAATACTGAGCAAATAGTTAATTGCCCCCTGACTCCAGGCGAAGGGGGGAGCAGTTGGGAGTTTTTTTATTATTTTCATTATGTGAACTCAAATTTTTCATGTTCTGCTAGGACACATTCATTACATGGTGCTTTTAAGGGGGAATTATATCTGATTGACTGGAAAAGGTTTGGTTTGGTGTTTTACGGCACAGCAACACGACTATGTTATTAAGTGCCGAGCAATTGGAAGAACGTAACTTGCCCAAGGACGCACCACAGTAGCCTATTCGGGCTGCTCTAGTGGTAGGATTCGAACCTTCACCCTTTCGGTCACGAGCCCTGCACGCCAACCACCGATCTACCGCGACTCCTGCCACTATCAGTCGTCTCCTTTGACATGATAAAGGACGACATGATAAAAGGGTACATTGGGCCTTTTCTACATCCACGAAACTGCAGGTTGAACTTGGAAAAGGAAGTTGATTGTAAAAGGAAATTATGTGCGGTACATTGATGTGGCTGGAAGAGCCATACAATCTGACTGTTATCAGTATCTAATATTGGATTCTGAAAGGAAATAGATCAGACGAATACTCATGTTGGAATAATTTAATTGCAACATTTCGGCTTTGCTAAGAACTGTAAAATGCATGGCATATGACGATGAAGCCAAGCAGAGAGAGAGAGAGAGAGAGAGAGAGAGAGAGAGAGAGAGAGAGAGAGAGAGAGAGAGAGAGAGATTAGGACAACTTAAATTAATGAATTGAGAAATTAATTAGGCTGCTGTAGATTAATTATTTCAATCAGTAATCATTAATAATATTGAATTAATAGTACGTGAATGTCAAATGTACTTTTAATCCGCAATTTTTACAAGATTGACAAAAAATATTAAGCGGCGAGGCAATTGGAGTAAAGTACCTTGACCCAGGCTGATGCAATGGTAGAGTTGAACCAGTACTTGATCGATCGCAAGTCCAGAAAGTTAACAACAGAGTCACAACGGCTCCAGTCTCCATTAGTCGACTCTTACGACATGCAGGGGGTATTACTTGTTGAATAAGAGACAATATCTTCATAGTTTACACGATCGTCATTGATATTGTTAAATATAAGTTCAATATCAGTCTGGGTAGTTGTATCAAATTTAACCTGTTACTTTATATTAATCCACGAATCTTCTCAATTCAAAATTGCGAAATGTTTCATGATTGACTTTAGAAGTATTTACTTATAGAGTAAAACAATTTTGATTAGAAAAAACATACTACTTCTGCGTGTAGTGTTCGCTCCTGTAAATGTCGGCACTATAGTTCAAATCTTTCTACTCAAAGTTAGATAAAAGTTTTCTTTTTAAGGGTATGAGATTTTAGGATTTGTTATTGTTATGTTTTCTCTACTGTAATCGGGGCACCGTATTGCACCCTCGAGACTTGTGGGTCATAACCTATAAAAGCTATGCTATTTTATAGTTGGTTTAGGAATCTAATATCTTCCAAGCTTTTCAATTTAAAATTATATTGCCATGTCTGAGAAATATAATATTGGCCTCTATTTCGAAATATATTAATGTTTCACCTTTGATGAATGTGGTTGAAAGTAGTGAAAACATCTTTAGGAAATATAATTCTGTCAGATGAAAAAAGACATTCGTTTTCTTGACAAAGGGACTCAGCTGGATTTTGAAATGTATACAGGATTTAAAAAAAAAAAAAAAAAAAAAAAAAAAAAAATTATATATAAACGATGCTAAATATAGATATGAATCCTCTTTACAAGCGCCCTAAATCTCTACGGAACATATAAGCTGACAAGGCAGATTATGTTTACAACTGGTCACTGATGTAAGAAGGGATCACGTCAATTGATGCTACAACTGTCACTAAATCTTTTGATGGGGAAGCACTCAACAGTTTCGTATGATTGGCCATGAGTGTACATTTTGTATGGTAGATATATCCATGTTCATATACCTTCCTCATTATTTACAATGACTCACGATTCCACGCTGAATGCACGCGGTGCATTTTTATGCAGAAACACATACCTTATGCTCGCGTATAATCTCAGTCCAAATGCAAACAACATAGACCCTGATCTGACGTCGCATAATGCGCCGCCAGATCAGGGTCTATGTTGTTTGTTCTACTGATTAGTCCTTACAAACTGCATAGACCCTGACCTGCCGGCGCATTATGCGACGGCATATCTGGGTCTATGCAGTTTGCAGTTGGTATCGACTTATACGCGAGTATAAACGGTATGTGCCAGTCGCGTTTGTGTTAACAGTTTGGTGTTTTTGTGATAACATTTTGGTGTTTTTGGTGTTTTTGTGATAACAGTTTGGTGTTTTTGTGATAACATTTTGGTGTTTTTGTGATAACAGTTTGGTGTTTTGTGATAACATTTTGGTGTTTTTGTGATAACATTTTGGTGTTTTTGTGATAACAGTTTGGTGTTTTTGTGATAACATTTTGGTGTGTTTGTGACTCGAAACGTGTATGAGCAGCTGTCCATTGTCTCCTAAATTTGCTTTCTATCGTTTTAGGACATTGTCACAGTGAGCGAATATATGTAGGAAATCGAAACATGGATGATCCACTTTATTCTTCATTAAAATTAATAGTTTGAACTCGTTTATTACCTCTTTACCTATGAAATATCTCGATTTATTTTTAAGTATGGCTACTTTGTGTGGTTGAGAATGGTTATATTTAGAGACTTAAATGTTTTACGAGTGGGTGGGGGTGGGGGGAGCGGTGTGATGTCACTAATACACATATCGTTAGATTTGTTATTCCAATCATTTTGTTTTTACTGATTAGTTTTTGCTTGTTCAATTCTGTTATTTGACAGGTGGTTATGGTGTTTACTCTAATAGTGGGTGGTTTTTACAGCGTATGTCAAAATGGGTGGAACAATTAGTGTCTGGCGTAGTTACAACATCGGAGCGTGGAAGACAACTGATATCTATTCACCAGGTGTTCGCACTGTGTGGACCATATCGTACATTTCAAAGAATAAATCTGAACGACGCACGGAAATCGAAACATGGATGATCCACTTTATTCTTTAGGCTTTTTTAAAATTATGATTATAATTCAGCTTCCATAAATCTCCGAAAAGGAGTTGATCGTGTCCTAGAAAAAATCACAATAACGGTTTGATTCTGACTATAGTGTTTGAAAACCATTTGAACAGATGTTAATTGCTTGCCAGGGTTTCAATAATTTCACTAATGTGTTTGCGTTAGGCATTGACTGTTAGCACCATTTCGACTTAGACCGTTGCTTTACCACCACCTACCCACCCAACCCCCCAAAACGACGTCGCCCCAAACTGTTGTATTCAAAGGAATACCTCCAACTGTGCATGCATGCTGAACTCAGTTAGTTATTATTTTTGGCATGTTATTAGCCATGTGTCTGGTTAAGTCTGCCATATTTCATCACGGCTGCGCGTGAGAACAGAATACTGTTCAGTTACAAATTAGGTTTGCTGTTTTAGAAACAACTGGGTCGGCAATAAAATATGTTTCCCATTAAGATCTTATCTTCCGTACATCACATAATCACGATGCAAGTAACTCTGATTCTTACTTGCGTGTGTTCGGGCTCATATTTATTTATGACGTCTCTCAAATTGAAACAAAATGTAATTCCACTAATGGTTAATTTATTCTGATAAAAATTAATTTAAATTATCCGTCCAGTAATCTTTTTCATAAATTGTAACTTATTAATACAACATTTCCGTGTTTAAAAATTGCTATGGCTTGATGACACCACACATTTCGTAATAACCAATAAACTAGAGGGATCAGTTGTATTATTTCATTTTTCAGATATCGAGAACAAGTATAACGAATCACTTGATCTAGCTGAGAAAAATAATCTTTTTTATTGCCCCATCTTGCCATCACTTACATTCTTTTTCCTACTGTCATTATCGATTAGTACCTTCGTTTCGATTGCACTTTCACTAATATATTATATTTTTCCCCCCAATACATCAATTTTGCATCTTTTACACTTGTATTGCATTAATATGTTTGTTCCCTCGATGTATTTTCGTACCTAAAAACTCAGACCATGTTAGTCAAACTGGGAAAAGATCATGCATGAAAAGTTTATTAACACTTCATTCAAGAATTTTATATAAGCAGGTTTTATTGTTGCTCGATCCTCTATGTGTGATTTCTTCTGTGTGCATTCAAGAATTTCATAACGATGATTAATTTATATTTTAAAGTAATCAATGTGTTATATGAGTGACACTAGGACAGAATCGTAAGTTTTCCTATCATAATCATACCGTGTTTAAGCATGTCTTTATATTTGCTGTTTTTGATAGTGTCCAAAATATTGTCGTCAAGCCTTGGTCCATCCTAATATGATACTTACTTGCTACCATCACAAACGTAGGAGAATAATGAGTAAATCGATGCTAGAAAGGGACATACATTTGGTTTGGTATAATGTTTTAGGGCACAACAACACAAGTAAAAGTTGTAGTGTCCAGGCAATTGGTGTAAATTGCCTTGCCGACACACAGTAGTCAAACCGGGCTGATCCGTTTATAGGATTCGAACCCGCATCCTTTCTGTCGCGAGTCCGGCACGCTAACCACTGAGCCACCGCGGATTCCCGACACGGCAACGTTTATCTTTAATTTACACAAAACACCAAACATGGGACTCATGGGGAACAAAAACAACAATGAATGAGGTCTTTCCATGAAAATTACAAATAAATGGTACCCACCATATTGTTTCTTCAGTGGAAAAATAATAGTTTTTGCTTGTACTGTCCATTCATATGTGCCGGCAGACCAGGTCTATACTGTTCATTCTACGAATGATTCAAGCGAATAAAGTAGAACCTGATGTGCCGGTGCATTATGATATATCCATTTTGGGTCTAAGTTGTTCGTAGTTAGGTATATTCACAGGTATATACGGTATATAATCATAGTCCGAATGACGGCCTTTCCGAATCTTTGAGATAATGCAGAAAACTCTAAAACTTTTCTTTAAAAAAATACTATGACACAGTCGATCTTGATGCCAGATTTAGTAACTAATTCGGCATTTTCATCCGTAGTCTGATTTCAAATGGGTTGTTTCATTCAATTTAATTTTCTCCCATCTGAAATAATTGTCTAGTCATTATGTTTCTAAAGAATTATTCCTGAGGCACTGGAATGTAAATTGCATTCTATACAAATACTAAGGATTTCAATCACTTTTCAATGCCTCAGCGACCTACGTTAGTATTTTTTCAATACTGTCACTTTTTGGTCATTCCTTTTCCCCTGGGAACAATGTTGGGAAGGTGCATTAGTAATGGGGTCAGCATTCGAAAGTCACTGTCACGCGAAGTAATGTTCCTTCTTGGAAAATCATAAGTTGGGAACAAAGGAGTCAACACAGCCACCTTCGTGCCCTGGAAAAATGTATCTGAGTAGAATTTATTCAGTTAAGAATCTTGGATATATTTGTATGTTTATCATATACAAGAATGGATTACAATTAGCGATCTACTTATATATATATATATATATATATATATATATATATATATATATATATATATATATATATACATGCATGTAAAATTGACGATTATTGGAAAATGAGAGAACAAATACTTATAATATATAGTCTGCAAAACCAAAATTATTTCGTGTCAACACGTATTATATCATATGATAGCATGTAACAATTGTCCTCGTTTAACCTTACCGGGCTTTAAAGAAACCTCTTTTGATAATTATGAAATAAAAGCTAGTTGTTCCAAAGTTACCAGTCAACGTGCCAAATTAAACAGGACATTGCACTTAAATTTTGAAATGTTTCAGACACGCCTAAGTATGAATGCCTCACTAGATAAATAGTTTTTAAAGTTATGACAGAAGTCACATAGACAGCTGAGAAAACATAAACTAATAAGTTCAATACTAGTTCCTTCTGAAGACGCTAATAGGTGCATGTACCTTATACATCGTAACTGTAGAAAAACTAGAGTATCTGCTTATGTATATCTACTACTTATGTATATCAACTACTTATTATTATCTACTACTTATGTATATATACTACTTATGTATATGTACTACTTATGTGTATCTACTATTTATGTATATGTACTACTTATGTATATCTACTACTTATGTATATCTACTACTTATTATTATCTACTGCTTATATATATATCTACTTCTTATGAATATCTACTAATTACATGTATGTGTATTTACTACTTATGTGTATCTACCACTTATGTATATCTACTACTTATTATTATCTACTACTTATGTATATCTACTACTAATTATTATCTACTACTTATGTATATCTACTACTTATGTGTATCTACTACTTATTATTATCTACTACTTATGTATGTCTACTACTTATGTATATCTACTACTTATGTATATCTACTACTTATATATATCTACTTCTTATGGATATGTACTAATTATGTATATTTACTACTTATGTGTATCTACTACTTATGTATATCTACTATTTATGTATATCTACTATTTATTATTATCTACTACTTATGTATATCTACTATTTATGTATATCTACTACTTATGTATATCTACTACTTATGTATATATCTACTGCTCATGTATATCTACTACTTATGGATATATCTACTACCTTTTATTATCTGCTACTTATGTATATCTACTACTTATATATATATATATATATATATATATATATATATATATATATATATATATATATACTACTTATGTATATCTACTACTTATGCAGATAATAAAAAAAACCATTCACAAATAATGATGTAGAATGAAGTAGAGTTACACAATTTTTTCAACATCCAAATAACATGTACAATATTTTATCATTAAACGATGTCAATACCGATAATATATGAACTTTCATGATCCGACCGATATGTCTAATCCGGCTCTTTACCCCTCATCTCTCTCTCTCTCTCTCTCTCTCTCTCTCTCTCTCTCTCTCTCTCTCTCTCTCTCTCTCTCTCTCTCAAGAACCATTTTTCATTGAAATCACTGAACGTATGTACGATTATTGGGGATTATACAAGGAAGAAATGGTAACAACTTCTGGAGTATCGCCTTAACGAATATTACTGATACAACTTACTCCGTGTGTAATTAGTGTTGATTATCTGGCCCGCTTCGGTTTCATTAGTGTTGCAATGAAAACCCAACTCAGAAACGGCAAGATGATCGAGTTGCGTCCCACCAGAAAATAAATAACTCACCATTGTAGTGCACTAACTTCAGATGCGATCTAGTTCATAATGGAACCACGTCTATTTTCCCCCACTTTTATCACTTGTGTACTTAATATCTTCGAAAAAGACATAAATGATAATATTTGAAGAGATTTAGACAAATTTAGTTTTGTACTCAGGATTCCCTTCAGTGATAATATATTACAAAAGAAGTTTTCTCTCACAAGAGCTTCAATTATTTCCACATTGAATGGAAAATTGGTCTCCAGACACGATAAAAGTAAACGGTAAGAAAAGATGACAACAAAAAAAGGTTGTTATTGTTTGCATAGTTCAAGATTATATGGTAAAAGGAGTGGAAGATTTATTTTGAGATTCATTTCTGTGAAATTTACAAAGATTAAAATTCAACATTCCAAACATTGAATTTGAAGTTGCCTCTTGTATCCCTTTTAAAGGTTGTTCAAATTGAGTAAACTTCATTTAAAACAGTACCCTTAACCTCATTTGTTTCTTGGATGATATAAATAAGTTATAGGGATACGAACAGATGTTTTTAAAATTACGTATTTATTTTTGTCGTTTCGAAAAATGTATCTACGTATTAATCAAAATCATTTTGTTATTTCGAACACATCTTTCAAAATAATACACACACACACACACATATATATATATTCAGTGGCGGGAATACGCTCCCATGGTGGTGTATTTTGCACATATTCTTATAATTTAGGCAACATCCTCTTTATTTTAGCTGAGGGAGGTATATGCAAATTCGGGTGAAAAATGTACTTATTAACGGAAGGAACAAAATATATTCCGGCTCAGAGGAAATACCTTTATATCTCCTCTTCCACAAGCTTTCCCCCCTCCCCCTCCCCAGATAAGCTCATTGGTGCTTATCTAGGGTCTTTCGATAAAACATTTGTGATACATTATATAAATTTTCTGCATCTTCTTAGTGGAAGATATTATTTATAATCTTGATTATCAAAATTTAGACTATCAATAATGAAAGAGTTAGATAACTTATTATATTTCCATACCAGTTATCATTCATTTAAATAAAATCATGCATTTGAAGACTGAAAAGCAACATAAATTAAACTATAATAAAGTTATTTGAAGCGGTCATAAAACGGATCATTTAGATGATGTTACTCTAAATAAATTATTGGAGTTATGCATGTTTAATTTGAACAAAAAACCAAAACCAAAAAAAAAAAAACAAAAACAAGTTATAATAAAGGTTTTAGCAATCAACTCATCTATAATAATTAACAGCTGTATGAAAAACATAACATGGTAAATTAGGATTACATTGTTTATTAACAAAATATACTTGACTTGTGAATTGTATCTTTTTTAAGTCTCTAAATTTCCTTTTCATCTTACCTACCATACTGAGTTTAGTGGTGGAATTTCTGAGGCGCCACAGAGCTTTGTCAAAAACTATTTCTTAGCATAAACATTGCACTCATGTTCTAGATTCCAATTTAAAACATACTTAGGGTCTTTAATATATCAGCTAAGTTTTGCACGCATGCATAGAAAGAAAAATATATTTCTGGAAATTTTAATGATTATAACCTCACGGCAAGCTAAGTTACAGAAGACCAGATTTTTTAAAACTTAAGCAGGCGTTAAACTTTGGTGATCCGATAGTTTCGTGACTATGGGTCATGGTCTCCGGTGTAGAAGTAAAAAGCTCACGCTGGATTGCAGATAACCTTCTCTCAGAATCTTTCGGCGCCATGCAGTACTGAGAAATGCAAAACTCAATAAAACGTTGAAACGTTGGTCTATCTACTGAACCAAACACAACACTTCTGATAAACATTTCGATAAATCGGAACTGTCTTTCGAAAATGATATTTATTAATGTTGTCAGCAAAAAATTTGCTTTTTGAAGTGATACGATTAGCACACAAGATTGCTGACGCACATTTAGTTTAGTTTAGATCGTGATGCTCAACATTTAAATATTTACTGATATTAGTAGTTAAGGAACTACTGTTACTACTTGTGAGGTCCTTAAACTCTATTAAAAAAAAGTGTTACGACCGAATTTTAAAATACTAATTGCATGATATTTCTATCAGTTGTTTTCAGCCCTCTTTATTAGCTTTACATGAGACAATCTGTGTGTCTATCTGTCTATTATTTGTTGTGTCCGTCTGTCTGTCCTTCCGTCTGTTTCGAAGTTCCGTCTTTTAGTCCATCCTTTGGCTAATTGTCTGTCTCCCATATAATATTTAGAACAAAGTTCACATCTGAGTGTGATGTCTATAAACCCGTATGTTGCACACCATATCTAAGCTTTATTTCTTACGCCTAAATCGCCCCCACACGCACCATCTCTCTCTCTCTCTCTCTCTCTCTCTCTCTCTCTCTCTCTCTGACGAAAGGGTATTTGCTTTGCGTGCATCTGTACAATTTTCATACCACTATACAATAAAGGGCCCTCATTTTGCGTTATAATTAATGAGATCTGCTGCATGTACCGCCTGGGTAACCTCGACCTTGTTTTATACATCATGCGACATTGGTATTAATAAGTGATCTCTACTGAATGTCAGGATTGCCAAAATTAAGTTTAGGTTATTAATGATGATGATGATGATGATGATAATGTCGAGGACGACGGTAATCATGAAAGCGACAACGAAAATATTAATTACGATGGCGACGAGGAATACGGAAACGATAAAGGCGGCTTCATCGGGGGAGAGGAGGACAAGACAGCTGAACATCGAGCAATTCTTACACGAATTGTTTCTGTGTACATTTATGATCGATTGATAATGGGTTATAAACTATGGGTTTTGTTGTCACATGTCGATAAAAATAACCTGAGTAGACTGCAACCTCCAATCAGTCCTGTGAGATACGTGTTGTTAAGAATGAAATAATAGAATATATTGCCAATACCAAGAAATTCAAACATTTTTTGTTTTTGTTTTTGATGAATGAGGAATAATCAAACTTTATGATTTTTATTGATGAATGAGGAATAATGTGACATGTCTTTGCTCTCTTCAACGCGTTCTGTCGTGTAGAACGAAGTAGGAAAATAAGCCAATTCTGCCATACTTTTTCATTCCGGTTTTTGTTTGTCCTCCTTTGTCGTTTCCAAGTATATCTTTGTAAAGGAAATTCGTCATTTATTATAAAAATGTAACTAACCTATTTCCAGTGTAGTCATCAATATAAACATTCAAAAAGTTTGTTATTTTTCGGGGTTTTAAACAATTTTATTCTTTTTTTTTGGGGGGGGGGGGTTATTATCCTTTTAGCAAGGTTTTTCTTAATCATTTTATGATACGAAGAAGCGTTCTTGAGTGGAATTTTTCTGGAGTCAAACTTATGTAGAAGTCATCTGGCCTAGAGAACGTAAAAATGTGCTTTTGAGTTTGAGATTCACTTCCGCTCATTAACCAACAAAAAAATGACTATTCAAAAATAAACTATTTTTTCATTGCTTAAAAACAAAATCTCAGGCTCAGACTTATTCTCAAAAGGTTTATGATCTCTACCTGCTAATCCTAGTGTTGAAAATGCCGTTGATTAGAAAGGCGACAAGCATACGGGCCATCAGTGATCCTTGATCTCGCCAGTGCCGATCCTGGGATCAATATTATAAATGATATTTATTCCGATATTATTAATTAATTAGTCAGTTAATTAATTAATTAAATTTATTTCTTTATTTATTTACTTATATTTGTATTTATTTATTTATTGAAAAATTTATTCATACATTTACTTTTTAACAAGATATTAGGGATAAGAAACATGAAGACGTAATGTGTTCTGTAGAACGGTAGCATATTCACTACATATTTATCTGTTCTTGGCCTGGGTCTCGTACTACTTGGGGGGGGGGGGGGGGCTCTACAGATATTACGTGCTTCTGAGAGAGTGACAGGTATAAGATGAAGTTGTTTGCATTTGCAACATGCACAACGGAGAGAATGTTGGCATACATATATGCTACTTTCATGTACTGTGGCTGAAATTTCTTTACATATTCTACTTGTAGAAATTGGACATGATCTAAGCACTCAGCAGACAGAAATGGCGTCTCCAAAGTACCCGAAAAATCAGCTTGAATTAGTTAAAAGTACACCATTTTCAACAGTTAATAAAATAGGGAAACGAATTTTGCCAGATTGGGAAATACCAGCCTTTGAAAGTGCAATGAAAGAATTACAAAATATATAAAGAGCAAAAAAATTATCGGCTCTTTTTTATATTTACCTTTGAAGTCCAGGAAGTGAAAATGACCATGCGGAGCTAGCAGTTTTTTGAGAGCTGCACATCGCATGTAAGACCAAGCTGTATACTCTATAACCCAAATTGCACCCATCAATCATACACCAAAATAAAGGGAATTCAAAGTTCTGTTAACAATACCTAAGATATACAAGGTCTTTTTTAAATAGCCAGGACAGCCAGTGAGGAAAACCTGGGTAATTCATTTTCTGTAAAAATCTAACCCTATGCAAAATACGAAACAGAGGAGCGCCACCTTAATGTATATTGCGACAGAGTTTTGTGCAACGTCACGTAGAATTGATGTCATCGATTTACCATAGATACCGTTACCATTTACGTTGAGTTTATTGTTAGCAAAGAATTAGCCATGGATACTATATTCATACCAAAGCTAGGTCAAAACTGTATTGAAACAGTAGTGTAAGTATACAGATTTTGTATTTGCTTGGTGAGTTTGTTGGTTTAATTACCATATAAATAATAGTGAATAATGCGTGGGAGATTTGAGATTTTAGGGAGTTGGTGGGGGTGACCAGGAATTGTTGAGCTATTCCAAGCGAGCTATTCTATTTAATTCGGAGATTTTGATGCTGGCTTGGAGCAAAGGAGAAATGATGATTCATTCAATTTGTTTCCAGTACACTTTTATTAGCGACACTATCAAACTTAGGTCGACGTTATAGACATAAAATAGAACAGGGACGATGGAAGAATACAAAATACATTATTTGGTCAAACACAATTTTCTTTCTGTTGAACAAACACAAATTCTGATTTGTATTCATGCTGGTACATACAGCTTTTTTGTAATTAATCAAGATTTTCTTTGATTGCTGCTTCTGGTTGAATAACCGATAAAGAAATATTGCTTGACAAAAATGGTGAACAATATATATCTACTTATTTATTTATTTATGTATCTATTTATTTATCGTTTAAGGTTTCGGCAAGTCAGTCTGTTCACAAAGCTGTCTGCTAAGTTGTCGATGGATGTAAATGATAAAAACAAGTCCGTGGAATCGACAGTTATGATGGAACTTATCATGATTTGAGATAAAGAAGGTTTTTGGTTTTCTGTACAGTTTTGTTTTCATGCCATATATATTCAAACATTGTACAATAAAGATGTTTGAATTTATTTCAAAATGTAGAAATATACTATTTCACTCAGGTATAAGTAAATAAAAGACATGTCTGTATTTCGTTATCTGTATTTGTATATGTTTCTGTTTTGTATTTGAGAGAGAGAGAGAGAGAGAGAGAGAGAGAGAGAGAGAGAGAGAGAGAGAGAGAGAGATATGTGAAATTATGTCACGCTGCACCTCAAGTAGTTCAATGAGTTGATCTAAGCATATATATATAAATATTGTATGAACTATTGCTACTATTATGTAAATAAAACTGAATTTTTGTTACGTTATACTTTACTGTTTCTTATATCCGTCTAGCAGAGTTATATGGAAGCTTTTTAGCTTAGCAATCCACGATAAAGTCAGTGCTGATCTGTCGATAAAAGCATTTATCAAATGTATTTCTCGTTTTTTTAAAATTAAAATTTATCATAATTTAATAAGAACTTGTGCATTCTCTCTTGTTTCACTATGCTATGTTGTTTGGGTTCTTCCTAAACTATGAATTGCCTACATAATACTGCCTTGCACTCAATATTTTGGAAGGCTAGTTACTTGTAATTATGTTTAATAGATTTACGGTTCTATACTACACAGGCACAACGCAGAAGCTAAATAATGGTCAGAGTTTTGCTTTCTTACAATTAAAAGTCCATGCAACACTTAATTTTCATTGAATATCGCACGAAATGTAACTTTAGACGAATGTGTGCGCGTATATATATATATATATATATATATATATATATATATATATATATATATATATATATATATATATATATATATATATATGCATATATATATATATATATATATATATATATATATATAAATCGCTTTTCTTTTTCTGACTCAAATAACTTTTAAGTGAAACAAAATATTCAAAGGTGGGTGTTTAAAATATTTCCAAATAGATTTTCTTTTATTTCGTTTAGTAGTACCCAGTGTCACCCAAATACTTCTTGACGCAGTAAAAGCAGCTGGATTTGATTACATAAAGACAGACGGGAGAAGGGACGCAAAAACTGAAAGAGAAATTGAACAAAGGGAAAGCAAGGAAAAGGAGGACATGTAAGTTACTTGATATAATATGTATAAAAAATATTGAAATCCTCAGTCCATAATTTTAGAAAATGATATAGGTTCCTATAATTTCTATTGTAATAAATAAATACATGTGACTTATACAATATTTTGACCTTCTGCAAAGCGTGGACTGGCTAGCATTTTGCTTTACTTTGAGATACTTGTTTCATTTTATAACTGACGCACCACTTTAGTAATAGATACAAGTAATAGCTTTCCATATGCTTGGATAATCCAGTTTGTTCTATTCATTAATTTGTTTGGAAAAATAAACATGTAGCCCCCTCCGCCCAACAAAAATAAAAAGAAAAACAAAACCAACCCACCCCACCCCACCCCCCAAAACATCAAAAAAAACCCCAAAACAACAACATCAACAAAACAAAACAAGTTTAGTGGACAGGAGAATGAGGGAGGGTAATATGTTTGAAACTGGAATATGCTTTACATATTTATCAGGTTAGGATAACTTTTAGGTATGCTTTTCATTTATTTTATTATTTTGATCTTGTTATTGTTGAGCGTAATTCCATTTTCTCGAGCTAACAAAATCCTTATATCGTTAAATATCAGTGAAAGGATTAGATTGCCTCTCAAAGAGAAAGTGTTACAAAGTACATGTAGCCAAACTGGATCACATAAATGCGCTTTTGGAATGAAGCAATAAGTGCAATCTAGTTTCCTGGTTGCTTTTGAAACTTAGCTGATAGAGAATAAATTCATTTCTTTATCGAGTACCGCAAAACCTAGAGTGATACTAAGTGCTTATGCATTTACCGATATTTCTTTTGCTTTACTGTATCACTGACATCTGACAAGCTATTAGACTGATGGACGTGAAACTTTTTTTTTTCAAACTGAGGTTTAAAAACGTACATTTAGTACCATGCTTGTGTGCAATTTAGATAGTAAACCATTTCATGAGGATGTAACTTTAGTATAGTACTGTACACCATATTTTGCTCTTTGCAATTTTACGTACTTAGGAAACAATCTGCAAACTGTGGTACTGGAAGAATTTTTAAAGATTGTTTTTTTTTCTCTTTCTATGGCTTGTATGATGATATAGAGTGAACTGAAATAGTTGAAAGAGAATTGTAATCAAACAAGCTAGTGTTGTCGCAAGTTGCCTCCCTTCCACGTCTGTAGACTCCCGATTACAGTTAATCGATTAAATTCTCCAATGCAGATCCTGTGGATCTAATTGCATTAAAAATCAAGATACACAGAAATTGCCAAATTTTTTAATGGAACGTAGATGGAGATCACATCGTCTAGTAAATATGCATGCTTGCACGTCAGCCTTATTATTGATAACAAACAAATGCACATGTAACAATTTGATCCTGCACCGGTCTGCAATTGACATCAACTTAGCTAACTGAAACTGGGATTAGACCACCATTAATTTTATTATATATTACATACATACATTTCTCTAAAATGAATTCTGAGTAACATTCAATCAAACTAGGATTCCAAGGGGTGACAGTTCCATTATAGACCATTACACATACCAAGACTTGACAGCACTTGTCCAGCATGTTTAAGTTTAACAGCTTCTCAAAAGGACTCGGGCCACAATTATTTTCCTTATATAGTCTCTACTTTTGTTTGTCAGTACTGAACTTTCCAGTGTGTCAAAATCCTAGTAAATCATAAGTTTTTTCATAGTGTTGTAATAGGTTAAACATCATGTTTGAGAGACTGAAATGTAAGCAAAATAACGCGCCATGGGACACATATTTCATTGCCTGATTACTCACTGTGCACTGTCGCCAAAATACACACAGACAATCTCACCATAATGATCATATTCTAAAGCATAAACCCTTTCCTTTAAATCAATACTAAGAATGCCTAAATATAAACCAAGGGTCACCACCAAAACAACAAGAAAAGAAAAATGCTCTAACAATAGATTGGTACTATATTCCGGAAACAATAATTGAGACTTGACTCCAAAAGGTATCGGGTCAAGGGTTCTGGTTCCGGGGCAATCAAAACATAGGTTTTGATCATACCACACACTAACTTTGCATGTGCACTTGTGCATCTACAAATATAGACCAATTCTTGACCAGTTATTGCATGATACAAAAATCAATTTCTTTCAGGAATTGTGCACTATGAAAGGCATTGCGAACAAATCCTCTTAATTTAGATATGAACTACTTAGCTGGGTAATAACCTGGAAGCATTTTATCCTGGTCTGGTTTGTTTTATTATTTTCAGTCTCTCAACACTCCTTCTTATTGACCCTTTATATAATTTTTTCCGTCGTATGTTTGTCCTTGTAATTTGGATCGTTAACATCATTACTCAAAGTTGATATTCATTAACCATACATATTACCAACGGTAATATGATTATTGGTCATTATTCTTGGAAGTACTTATTGCCTGACCTAATTTTGGGACAATAATGAAATATGGTTAAATGAACTGTAATTTGTTTTTCTCGAGTAAGTATTCAATCTCCACAAATTCCCTAGTGCAGCGAGTACACATGGAACATTTCGGTTATTGTATCGATTAAGAATAATATCATTTGAACCCTGTTCTACTCAGTGCCACTCTATCTATAGAATCCATTCAGTCCTGATGAAAAGTGGAAACTTATGTTGAAGAAAATAAAACAAATGGTCGAGACTCATCGACAAGTTATGACCGAACTCCAGGTTGCACAGGAGGTAAGAAAGACGTTATAATAAATAATCCTCAGACTATCTCATTATCTGACTGACCGAGAGACTCACTGACTCACAAACTCCCTCGTTCACTTAGTCATCTACTCACTCACACATTCGCTTACTCAGTCATCCATTTAGTCAATCACTCACTTGCTCACATGTGTACTTACTAACACACTTACTTACTTGCTTATTCACTAAGTTACTTACTTACATGCTTATAATTATACGCCACCACCAGTCCCCTCCCCCACTCCTCCATCAAATGTGGCATTATGGAATAAGAGGAGACAATTAAGTAAAAAAACTTGGGCCGGCATTCTTATTTATGTATAAGTATTTTTCTTATGGAAAATAAAGAGTATTATAGATAATATTTAAAAACCGAACAAACCGACCGAATGGGATTGAACGGACAGGTACTATGTCCTACCTTGTGTTGTGATTAGTAAAGTACGTAGACCTTATTTGTTTAACATTATCAAACAAGGCGTGATACGCCTTACGTGAATTTATTAATTTCGGGGTGCATGTAGCCAATTAAGTTTGTCTCTGCAGCCAATTGGAATTGGAAGGTGATCAATCAAGTTTCAAACTTTACTTGTCAATCACTGTTTCAAGCAATTATTGTCAATCTCCAACAAATCATATCCCGGTTGGAAGCAACTATTTTTGAAGGAAACCTGAACAGTCTTGGCCCTTCTGGATAGGTAGATAATATCAGAACCTGACTGTCAAAAGAGTCCTGTTTTAACATTAGAACGTGGATACTGATTCTCCAATCTTTTATTCATAATAATTTTGATCAAGATGATTGTTTCTTTTCCATTTATCTCATCATATCGACAGCATTATTGGTTAGCGAGAAAAAGAGCATCCCATTTCGAAGAACTGAAAATCGCTGAACAGAGGAAAACCTTTGGTATAGAAAGGTCATCAAGTAACACTTTGTAAAAGAGTCGTTATGCCTATAAAAACAACCAGGACACATATTGACAACTGAAATATTGGAAATTGGTGCTGAGGAAAATAAATTCAGAGACTGAATCAGTTACTTTTTATCACTGTAGGCATGTTTTAGAATAAATGTATGCATACACAGGCAGAGAGAGAGAGAGAGAGAGAGAGAGAGAGAGAGAGAGAGAGAGAGAGAGAGAGAGAGAGAGAGAGAGAGAGAGAATTTGATGCGATACGTTTACTTCCATCTTGAAACAAATTTTCATTACGTGGAGTACCTCAACACTCTTGGTCCAAGATTAACACCATTTTTGATGCATCGCTCATCAGGCGGATGTAGTTAATGTCAATATACATGCACACTGGAAGCATAATCCCGAGCTTTGCTGGGGATGACCTAAGTGCAGCGATTGGTCAAAAGACTTTTGTATCGTGATAAAAAATTACACTTATTTTTTCCCCCGCTAAACCTTGGCGAAGTGTATTTCAAAGGGGTGGGGGTGGGGGTAAATACATACTGAATTGATGTTCTTAGAGCTGATCAGCCATGACATATTATAGTGTTTTTTCTGGTTAGATCGATTTATTACGAGTTAACGATACACACAATATCATGTGTAACACACACACACACACACACACACACACACACACACACACACACACACACACACTGATTATCTGATCAGTTATGGAGAATTACAGGAAATTTCATTGGTTACTCCTTGGAAATATCAACTTGTCTACGGACTTTCCTAAATACCAAAGAATACGATACACGTTCTTAGATCATCTGTTATCTGCTGAAATGCTATCTCCGTAAAATGAACTCAAG
Organism: Margaritifera margaritifera; assembly: GCA_029931535.1. Taxonomy (NCBI): domain Eukaryota; kingdom Metazoa; phylum Mollusca; class Bivalvia; order Unionida; family Margaritiferidae; genus Margaritifera; species Margaritifera margaritifera. The sequence continues at coordinate 1,752,136 of JAQPZY010001419.1, read as the reverse complement.
AAGTCAACAGAAGGAAGATATTCTGACGACTCTGGCTAATATTTGTACTCTAGGTTGCGAAACAGTTGGAGGAAGAAGGGAAAGAGCGGTTAATGCAGAAGATTACAGATGGTTTTACTAGCTTGGCAAGAGCCCGCAAAATAGAAAATCCGTAAGTTATACGCAATAAGTAAAACGTCTTATACATTGAGGACGTATGCATCCTGCCAATTTGTATCAAGGGATTTCATGTAAGCAAGCGATTTTTCTCCTAGTAATTAATTTCACACCCCACCCCACCCCATCCCCTGGTTTAAAGTCTCAGAAAGGGGTACAAGTTTACAATTAAGTTATAAATATATCTCAGAGAACTTTGTGAATTACCTTCCGTCAAAAATAACAATTTCCCAATCTTTAATTTTAGACATTTTTTTTAAAAAACACCATTCATCGAATCATCGAAGAACAGAATCAGTACTGAAATTATCCTCTCTCACTCCACTATTTGTCAGAGAAGACAGTGACTTTGCCAGTTGTGGAAAAATTGCCGGACTGCAAGGATAGATCATACAACATCTACATGAAGTGAATTAAAACAAGAATGACAAGGTCAGGCCAGGGTCTAAATCTTAGAGAAGGTAGGAGCTACATTGTAGTTTATAGTTCACACGTTCATCTTTACGTGTGTGTTCATTGAAGCTTAGATATGGGTCTTCCTTTGTGAAAACAAACAAGACCAAATTCAGTGTTTAGAAATGGAGCAACATTTGAAGATGCAAACCGCAAACCGCTCGTGCTCAGTATTCGCCGAATAGGTTTATATTAATACCGTATATACCACAATCATGAGTTACAAATAAATCTCATCACTTCCATACATAATCGCTAACCTTCAACGCCCGGATCAAGACCCAAAGGCCTAAAAGCATATGAGTACTGATGCTTGCTTTTTATGGAGGAGGAACTCAATCTTGGTATCATTGACACAAATGATTCACAGAGTGAGTGCAGCTTATACTTGCTCTTTGTGGCAATACTCCTGAAATTGTTTCTGAGTAATTCCCTACGTGTAATAAATTCTTTCTTGTATAGTTGTAAAAACCTTCATTGAATTTCATCAATCGTTGTATTTTACTTTTCTCACGCGAACACAAATATAGGAATGATAACAGAAATACTTGTCTTGCGGTTGTGGTAAAAATCATTGGCATCAGGTACTTGATGTAGTATTTCATCCAGCACATTATTTGTTATAGACTGGAAATGCTTCTTTAAAGGTATTTAGTGTGTTTAGACAACAGATACATTGCTGTAAATGGATTTTGGCACTGCAAGTCTCGCATGTGAAGAAAGTGCTTCGTCTTTTGATACCGAGGAATGTATGGAAGTTCTTAGTATGTTAATGAGGATATCGCTATCAATACACATCGGGATTTCCTCGACCTTTTACATCATATGCTGTGGAAAAAAAGGATTATGTTACTGTCTCTTCGAACATAAGTCTATTGATCATGATATTCTTTTCCACATAAAATGATTCTAAATTGTACAGTACACGCAATATTTAGTAAGTAGATATCTCTTTCCGATAGGAAACGGAAACATACTTTCTTTAGTAGGTGACGGAAAAGGCAAGGAGACTCTGGCCAAGCTGTCTCAGTATTCTTTTTATATTTATTTTTCTTTCTAGGACAAGTAATCATGCAGAAGTTCATGTCAGAAGATGGGCAGTGGGCCTTTGGCTGGACAAGGAGAGGAAGGTTTTCCAGAAAAATCTGGGGATTCTACCCCACTTTATCTCTAAGAAGCCTGCCTCTGAACTAACAAAAAACAAAACAAAAAAAAAAAAAAACAAAAAAAAACGCAGCTTTGTTTTTGCTGTAAATATCCTCCATGGGTCTAACTTACAAGATTAGACGTTGCTTCCCGAGGAAATGGTTTTCAATCGAGATTTTCGATAGAGTTATTAACAGCGCAAAAACTTTCCTTCGAGACAAAAACCCCGTCTTTTCATTCAGGACGATGACGTTTCAAATATATTTTGTAAACTTATTTTGTCTCATAGATTTACTATTATTTACAGCACAACTAATTTGCTTGGAGACAAATAAATCGTCTTTTCATTCAGGACGAGGACGTACCAAATATTTGCATAAAATTATTTTATCTCATATTTGTGCTGTTTATTTTTCAGAAATATTGGTGTTAAAAACAGAATGAATAAATTAAAAATTAGACATAAGATCCTTTTTTGTTGGTTTCGTTAGTATTTAATATAACTTTTGTCCAGAACATTAGTATTAATGATAGCCTGATAGTCTTTGTATTGATGACCTTCTCTAAAATAAAGTATGTCATTTAATAATAAAAAAACGAGAGAGAGAGAGAGAGAGAGTGAGTGAGTGAGGAGCAATAAGTTTTAAATGAAAGGGAGTGTTTTTAACCTTGTATAGTCGACCATTATCTCTGGAAGTCCTATATGTGAACTATAATTTTATACATTATGGTAATTGTATTTTTTTTTTTAAACCTTTCAAAGAGTAAAGATCTAAAACTCTGCTCTTTTCTATTATTACGTAGAGTGCCCACGTGGATGAAACATCGTGTGACAGCCAATTAAAAGTCAGAATCGAGATGCTTAACCGACATATCATATGCTTAGAAATATATAAGGCTCATATTATGACTTTCTCGGTATAATATTAAGGTTCTGTATGTGTTATATAGCAATCAAAAAGAATCTCATTATTAATGGAAGGAAAGATTGGTCTTATCTGTTCAAGATATTAAATGCATCAAGGTATCAAGAAGGCTGAAGCGGAAATAACGACTATACATGCCGAAATAATGACTATACATGCCGAAATAATGACTATACATGCCGAAATAATGACTATACATGCCGAAATAAAGACTATACATGCTGAAATAATGACTATACATGACGAAATAAAGACTATACACGCGGAAATAATGACTATACATGCCGAAATAAAGACTATACACGCGGAAATAATGACTATACATGCCGAAATAAAGACTATACATGCTGAAATAATGACTATACATGACGAAATAATGACTACACGTGCCGTAATAATGACTATACATGCCGAAATAAAGACTATACATGCCGAAATAAAGACTTCACGTGCCGTAATAATGACTATACACGCCGAAATAAAGACTATACATGCCGAAATAAAGACTACAAATGCCGAAATAAAGACTATACATGCCGAAATAAAGACTACACGTGCCGTAATAATGACTATACATGCCGAAATAAAGACTATACATGCCGAAATAAAGACTACAAATGCCGAAATAATGACTATACACGCAGAAATAATGACTATACATGCCGAAATAAAGACTTCACATGCCGAAACATAAATTAGTCTTCTCGACAGGTTGTATAAAATATACATCGCAGAAAAACAAAATGGAGGAAAGGAGAGGAAAGAATTTCGAGTAGCTTACAGTCCATTATTGTAAAGATTATTTTCTCTTTTCTCCCCATATTTGCTCTTTCGTTCCCTCTTGCTGCTAAAAAGGGCAAACATAAATGCCAAATCAGGAATAGATCTTTTAACCATGATTAGATAAGTCGGATTATCCCAGGGTACAAAATAGTGTGTGCAATAAATAAATTAGATTGCAAAAAGCATTTATGCTTTACACATGATATTAGTTTTCTATATAGCCATTTATTTTTAGCATTGCTCAATTCAGTAACTGCAGCAATAAGGCTTTAGAAATACTTCTACTGTCTGCTCACGCTTGCTCCTTTTTAATAGTTTCAGCCTTCTTATATACTTCTTTATTAGCTATCAAAAACTAATAAATAATGATTCAAAATCTGGTCTGCAAACCCATGCTAACTATCAGAGTCAGATTCAACAAAAAACAAATATTTTATTCTGATTGGTTAAAATCCAAACAATACCAATTCGACGTAAGAATTTTGAGTCTTGTCTGAGTTTGAGAACGATAATGCTTTCTTTCACCTTAGGTTTACCGTCAAAGGTATGTGTAATCAAATTCTAAAAAAAATAACACCCATTACTGAAATATTCGGTACTGAACAACTACATGAAATGTATGACTTTTGCTATAAAAGATAGCGGTCTCAGTGGAGTGGAATGTGATGCACTTGGTGACAAATGTATGGTCCAAATACAGAGACTCACTTGGTGACAACTATATGGTCCAAATACAGAGACTCACATGGTGACAAATGTATGGTTCAAATACAGAGACTCGCTTGGTGACAACTGTATGGTCCAAATATAGTGACTCACATGTTGACAAATGTATGGTCCAAATACAGAGACTCACTTGGTGGCAACTGTATGGTCCAAATACAGAGAATCCCTTGCCAAATTCATCGAAATATTAAGCCTCCTTGATATGTTTGAGCTAGTTAGAATACATTTCTACGAACAAATCATTATTTCATTTGCACAGATCAATCTTACTTAAATATGGCATAATTTTTAATATTTATATATTTGTCCAAAAGCTTCACCCAGGCTGTTATTATGGAAGTATATGCACCCAACATTTTAAAATGGTACTTCTAATTTCTCAATACATTGATCTGAAGAAAGCATATCACTGTGCGCACTAAGATAAAATGTCAGAATGTTGAGATCCATGGGTAAGTTCCAGAAATACAAAACTGCACAGACGTTAGTTACCTTAATATTGGCATACTCACGTTGGAATCCAAAAGTGTCATCAATTCCTTTGTATCTTCATTTTCAATTGTCAGAAGATATTTAAACTTTGAAAATGATGAATTTTAGAATTTGATGTCTTACTACTCACAACTGTAGATCATTCCTCACAAATGAACAGACCAGGAATCCCACTGCATGCAGTATTAAAGTTCTCTGTGTCACCTTGAATGGACAAATACAACTTTTCCAGTAGAAAATGGTCAAGAAATGTCTGAATTCATATCATAATAAGACAGACTAAGCATTTCTCTAGTTATGGTACGAATGCAAACCCCCCCCCCCCCAAAAAAAAAAAAAAACAACAAAAAAACCCACAAAACCTATGTTGTATCTTTTGGGAAAGAGCTGCATTTGAAAGAAACAAACTGGATTTTTTACAGTGCAAGTGACTTTTCCGGAACCGGCAGAATCACACCTGTTTGCTTGTCGTCCTAAAGCACAGAGGCTGAGCGCAGTAAACGTTTTATTTTCTGTTTAGGCTTTGCCGCTACTTTCTGTTGAATGCAAGTAACGTTCTTCCCTAGTTATACAATCTCCAGAAAAAAGTTGGATTAAAAAAGAAAAGAAATATTATTGATTGTCTTAGGGACAACAATAGGACGCAATAATATATCATCTGCACAATTATTGTAGTGATAGCTTCTAACAAGCCGTTCCGTAACCGTAAATTTTTCACTAAAGAGAGGGGCTACAGCGACTCCAGTCTGAAGGCGCATTATTTCATGGCGAACTGGGTTTATTTTATCCGTGACCAAGGCTCCTAAATTAATGGTATGTGTTTCGATATGCTACATTTTAGACACAATTTCCTTTTTACACGCGAAATGAATATGATGGATATGGGGCCTGGGTATTGCAGCCATTATAAATCATCTTTTCAATCTTTACATTTTAGTTCTCTGTGCCTTTACAAGAGAAGGTGAATCATCAGCCATCCATGTCGGTAGTTATTCTCGAGTTGTACCGGTTTCCTCTTCCTCCAAGTTAAAATTAGCCGAGATAATTGTCTTGAAGTTAACTATAGTTTTCAGCACTTTTTCCAAGAGAAGTCAATAATCTATGCTTCTTAAACTTTTTGGAGCACATTTTGTTTGAGACGTGCTTGCCGTCTGCTGCAGTGACCTCGGGCGGATGCGATTAGAGCCTAATGAACATTTAGATCAAATTAAGACGGAAAAGACAATAGAAGATATGAAAAGTTGGCGCCAAGACACGAGTTGATCACATTTCCATGTTATAAAATTAGTGTTATCGCTAAAACGACAGTACTTGCAGTGTAAAATAGGCCTATTTACTCTATCAACAAACGTTTCACTAAATAGCCATTCGCCATATCGCTGTTTTGACATCTATAGTCCATTCAAATAAATATATCAATGTGCCGGCCAGACATACTAAGAACATGTAACAGAGGTAATCATTAGCAATATCTTGGTAACAAAAGAATGGTATTATAATCGAGTAGATATGGTATAATGTTAGTTGGAGTTACATTTTATTTGATAAACACTTTACAGGAAGTGACTGATTGTTTTAGATTGAAACCAAAGTAGTAAGCAATTATCTGAAATGATATTCCAGTATGATGCTATAGTACTGAAGAAGAGGAATATGGGGATATAATATACTATACTATACTTGTACTCCCCCCTCCCCCGGAAATCCTATAAAATAACTCCCAGATTCTCTTTCAAAGTCATTTGGCTATTCAAAATAAACTTAAATAAAATCATAAATGCAAAATGAAGAATACCGCATGTTCAGTTCAAACAGTAATTTTAAATATCTGATACCAAGTGCGTTCATATCTATATTTTCAATGTCACTTTAATATTATTTAAACTATTAACTACTTAGTAAACATAAGATTTAACTTGCAAACCTACAAATCCGATGATTAATGATGTGTTCACTCTGGAAACTTTACACACTTTTATCGGGTTTCGGATCTGGCACTTTTGGTGTTGACACTGTTAATCATCCAGCAAATCTGTACCGATGTGGGCAGTGACGTAATTGGTGTTACTATTTTTGAGGTCCTAGGTTCACCATGTAAAGAACTCTCTCTCTCTCTCACTGTCTCTCTCTCTCTCTCTCTCTCTCTCTCTCTCTCTCTCTCTCTCTCTCCATACCAACCAATAATTTTGATTTGCTTTGCAATTAAACTGTCCCCTGCTGTACATGTTATTACAGTTTAAATTACTTTCTTCAACATTAATGGAAGGCATTCAAGGAGGCATAGCGATGAATATATTCATCGCTATGCCTCCTTGAATGCCTTCCATTTATGTTGATTATTGCTTCTTGCTGCAAAAGAAACATTTGGCATTAAGTCTGCCTATTATTTTGAAGAAAACTCTCACTAGATTTAGGTATACCAAATGATGATTTAATGATCGAGTCAGGAAGACTGTTTAATATTTCTATAGAGGCCAAAAGAATATATAAATTGTGCCTAAATCAAAATGGTAAATGTATTGACGATGAACATAAACTTGTATGTACCTGCTGTCATATATTAATTTAAGACAAACATGCTTAAACGAATATTGTAAATCAATCTTCCACAGAAAAAGTCATACAAGTTTGACGTTTTATAAGAAAACATTTGTGATTTTTAATTTTTATTTTTATACTATGTTTGTGAAATGAGAATATTATTACTTATGAACCTGTAATATTTATCTAGATTTAAAAAAAATCTTTGTTCTGTGTATTTTGTAGTCTGGGACAGAGGCCTACAATGCCGATTAAACCCTATATTCTGTTCTGTCCTGGATAGTTAACTCACCTAATGTCACAGCAGGACATAGATGGGAAAATTTAAACGAGCAAATTCAACCATGAGAAACAATAATCATATGATGACGACAACGACAATTACGACGATAATGATAATGCGATGGTGGCAACGATTATAATATTGACTTTGATTACAACAACCCCAATGAAAGAACAAAGAATTTCATAGCACTTTAATGTCATAAAGTGCATCAATTGCCATAATAATTTGAGGAACAATTGTAAAATTTTAATTTTAATTAATTATTTAATAATATATTCATTTATTTCAATGGATATGTTAGAAAATGATTTGAAGCTCGTACCTTCTTTCACATGAGTTCTGGGCCTTTTTCTTATTTTGTAATTTATCGGTATTTAGTCAGTATTTGTAATCCCCGGTTTAGATACATGATAGTCATTGTTCAACTTGGTCAGTTGGACATCAATTATGAATGAATGATGAAAACTGTTCTCTTACTGTTTGAAAGGAATTCACGCATTTCATTTCCGTTTCACCTTTAATATCGTAAGACTCACTAAAATATATACATTTATTTAGTGTAAAATGATGTGAAGAATAGACATTATGCCGTAAAGAGGAGACATGAATGACAAAGGTAGTGAGAAGACCTCCATGACTTTATGCCGTAAAGAAGAAGCATGAGTAACAAAGGTAGCGAGAAGACCTCCATGATTTTATGCCGTAAAGAAGAAGCATGAATAACAAAGGTAGTGAGAAGACCTCCATGACTTTATGCCGTAAAGAAGAAGCATGAGTAACAAAGGTAGCGAGAAGACCTCCATGATGTTATGCCGTAAGGAAGAAGCATGAATAACAAAGGTAGCTAAAAGACCTTCATGACTTTATGCCGTAAGGAAGAAGCATGAGTAACAAAGGTAGCGAGAAGACCTTCATGACTTTATGCCGTAAAGAAGAAGCATGAGTAACAAAGGTAGCGAGAAGACCTTCATGACTTTATGCCGTAAAGAAGAAGCATGAGTAACAAAGGTAGCGAGAAGACCTCCATGATTTTTCGATATAAGACTCTGCAGCATGCCCATAAAAAGTATTTAGACATAGAGCAAAGTCAAGGAAAAGTTTACATTTAAACAACATTTTGATTCTGCTGTAAGTGGTTGATTTCGATTCATACATGTTTGACATATAATACAATTATAACTTTCTTCCAGAACTGCGTCGCATCGCCTATATTCTGATTGACTCAAGTTATAGTCAATGAAGACCTACCACAGCGAATTCTTGAAAGAAAACAGGGTTGAAAGAATATATTCATAAAGAAAAGTTATTTGTCCCATTATCATATAAATATCTTATTTGTTGTCCTAACATTTAGAATACTAATTACATAGTTTGTATACCATTAGATATCAGTGAAACAAGCTTGCCATTCCTTCATCACCTTTTTAATTAATTTGAGATAGTGTGCACAAAAACTAATCAATTACGCAACGTGTCAAAATGTGTTTCAACTTTCTTGACGGGATTTACAAGAATAAATGGGCTGCATAGTAAAGATCAAACGTTGTTTATAAAACAGCATATTTTTAGTGCAACCGGATACCGTAGTAACATGTGTCTACATTTTTCAAACTGTTCTAATTATAACAAATGAAGATTGCAAGAGCATGTCTATCGTATATTAGCCACCTCGATTGAATATTTTTCCTAACCTTCTTGTGAGTCTTTCTTTTTGCACTCACTTTAGTTGAATTGAAAGCTTTAATGCTTTTATTATATTTATTTTTTCGTGTTGACTAAGAATGCACTATCTCGACCAAGGAATAACAATTATCCATTAAGGAAGCTATTTCGCCATGAGAATAACAATTATCCATTAAGGAAGCCGTTTCAACATTCTTGCTAGGCTTGCCAAATCTATGGGCTGAACAAAATGTACAATATCTTTTTCTTTCTTTGATATGTTGCGTTCCGGAATCGGATTAAGGAATATCTTCGTTCTAAATCATTAAATCATTGCTACAAGTTAGGGAATACAATTGAAAGTCATACTTATATTTAGTTTTTGAAATGGAACATTTTCCATGAACATCATAATTTACAAATGAAAATGCTTTAAATTGACGTGCAACAAAACTTTCTCTGACTGAATAATTTAACAAACGTGTAAGTCGTTTGAAACAAGACCGTTGCAAAGAAGTGTATAACTAAATTAATGCGTAATACACACGGTTATATAGATTACAAGGGTCAATTTGCCACGAACACTCAAAATTGTATCAAATGTTCCATGTTACCAACACATGGAATCTAGGCAATATAGATTTCGTTCCCGAAACGCACCGAGAGAGTGTGTTATTCAATGCAGCAGGCACCAAGTAATATATCTGATAGATAGAAAGAAAGATTTTAAAAAGTACTTTGGATTTTGGTATTTTCGTGCTATATTTACTAAACATACAGCAACTGGCCGTAACTAAATTCCTACTTCTGAAAATCCAGTAGACTTGCATTGTAATTGAATTATATTGTAAAAGCAAATAAATAATTTAATTTTTTTTTTATCAGATTCAGCTAAATTTTATATCTGAATACTCAACTGTTCTAACAGTTAATTCAGTTGTAAACTTTCTAAAAGATCCAAAGATGCATAAGAATTACAAACCTTTGACTGCATGTAAAAAGGTTTACATAGCCTTTCAACATGGCGATTTATGCGAATTTCACTTTTCGAGTTATACATTCCATACATAAAATAACCTCTTAAAAAACTGGTTTATTGAATACGAAACAGAACAGTTTTTTTCAATAAAAGATTTTGATTCCCAAAATATATGAATAAACGTATTAAAATTTCACTTATTTCTTTCAAGCAAAAAATAATTTTAAAAAAATATAATTTGCTACAAAAGTCTCTTGGATTTAACGAGTGAGAACTTATTTAAAGACATTTTCTGACAACATATGACAACATTCGTGACCAAAGGTCACACACACACACACACACACACACACACACACACACACACATTCTTTCAAAATACCACGTCGAGACATTTCTCTGCGAGCTGGATACAATGAATTGTATTATTATCATTGTTGCCGCTGGTATTGTTGTTGTTTGTATTATTCTTCTTGTTTTCGTCATCTTAAAATACAAAATTTTATAACAACGGTTCTGTATTATTTAAAAAAAATTGTTTATTTATTATAGCAAGAATGTGTAAATATTACCTACGATTTAATACAGTCTGGTTCTTCCGAAGCAGATACTTGTACATGTAGATCATACAATATGGTATCAAGCTTTTCTGATACAATTACTACATTCGTTGGATGTGTACGGCACACTCGTCGTCTGCCGCGATGATTTGGGCGGACGTGCGCAGATCATTGTCGACAATCAAAAAGTAAGACACAATTGAGATGACACTCACGGCTTAGACACAGCCGTTATGATCAGATTTCATTTCCTGTCTTATATTGCTGATGTCGTACAAGAATATCTTCCTTAAAGTGTCATTGGTGTGGTTTCACGTCCAGGAGGCACTTCCATTTAATTCAGTCTTGGTATACAATGAACACAATATTCGAATATCAATTACACCTCATGACCATTGCTCAATAATAACGAGTTTATATCTAGAAAATTAGAAGGTGCAGATTGGTTCACGTGGATACTTGACGGTTCCGAATTTTACATTATACAATTTATCAGCACAGCATATGACATGCGCAAGGATTTATTATTTTACTATACTTCACAGAAAGGATTGTTTCAAGAGTGTAGTATGACTACCGGGAAAACCTAGTTTCAAGAGGACTGATCAAAATTTAGTTTCCAGATGTGCCAAAAAGCATTGTATCTGCTTATACATGCTATATATCATCCAAAGCCGTGGTGACTCAGACTCGATTCATAATACACGGTCAATCAGGGCGATAATATCTTCAACAGCAAAAAGTGGAATTGGGGCTTTGATAGCAAATGATGCAGGGTGGAGTAATGATTAATTTGTTAGGAGGGTTTACTTGTGAGTGGTTTAAATTGAAACTAGATTTGCAAGCGATAAGTCTGATATAATCATAGGGGCGGCTGAGATTTAGAGAAAAAACAACCAAAGAAACAAAATAATTATAATTGGGTGAAGAAGAAGGGGGGGGGGGGTATTAATGTTTTTGAGAAAGTAATAGATGAAATATCTATTGTTACCAAAGCAATTTGTATTTAGACTCATTTAGAAAAAATTCGCCGTGACAAATATAGACCGAGTTTCCTGTATCTGAAAATATAGAAGTAATTTTTACGACTAAAACTTTCGCACATAAATAAACGAATAATGAAAATCAAATTTTAAGACAGAGGAAACTCGGAATATGGGAAAAGCGGAAGTGACGTTGCAAATGGATGGATTTAATGCCCCCACGTGGAGGAAAAGGTGGTCATTATGTTCTACTGGCAAACTGGACGTGCGTGCATAAATACTGTTGCGCATCTCACCCTACACCGTTTGAGAAAGAGACTTTAAACATTGGGATAGATGATTGTGACGAACCCCTCGTAAAAAGGTGTACGATTTGGTTGGTTATCGTTATCTAGAGGATGATCAACCTCGGTGTTATTGCCCGGATCGAGTAAATAATAAAATAAATTATGAAATTTATAGATGGAATAAATAGAGATCTGAGCAGATATATAGAACAGAATAACACGAGCCCCCGTACATGAAATATAACAATTTAATCAATTACATAAAACAAATTGAGATAATACATAACATTAGAAAGATACACTTCTTTTTTAAATCAGTTACCGAATTTCAACACAAATATAATTATGTAATTAACCGATCTGCGTAAAACGATAGACTTAGTTCATCATAGAATCGAATGAACAATCGAAGCAATTGCCCAGCATGCCTGCATGACCTTGTTATTGCTGGTCACTCCAAATTCAATGTTGCTGTCTCATCCAGGTTGATGTTCTCCCCTTGTTTCCTTCTCACTCTCTCTTATCTAGCCTCTTTCGGTCCTCAAACTTTGTGTGGGTAGGTAGGTAGGTAGGTGGATAGGTGGAGCTATTTTCCCCTTTAAAACAAACAAGAAGCAACCTAAATATTCTGTCAGATTTCCACCTGGGATATAGGCCATTACCCCACTCTCGTTACGTCAGATATCGTCCTATCGGAATTCAAACAGATACCAAAGGCTATCTGGTCAGGCCAAACCTGACAGACCTAAAACAAACCTAGTTTCAGAAGATTATTGTACATTCTAACGGCTATTTCATCACTAACTCACATTAACATCACACGAGACATGACAGTTTCAGTTCACGTCTTAATTATACAAATGAATCAATGAAATTCGCTTCATGGCTTAACTTCATTAATTTCAGTGAATACTCACTCCAGTCTTTATCTTACATGAAATCATTTAAGATCTGTACATTCACACAGATTCACGCAACTCATATCAAATAAAGTAATGCATGAAATTCTTAGAATACATGATTCCTATAGCAATCAAGACGACAAATTCAAACAATTCGTCAAACTCATATAAAGAAGATTATTGTACGAATTCAGACAAATGAACTCAAACAAATAGTTATACTCATAACAAGAAAATTGATCTACGAATTTAAACAAATAAATTCAAACAAATAATTACATTGATATCAAAGAATTACATGAGATTGATGCAAATACCTTGTACTTTCGAGACTCGCTCGCTTCTACCGCCAGAATTGTGTCCCTCAACTTCCAGACACCTGTCCCTTGAACAATTGTTTATACGAGAGAATTTCGCCTAATTCTACTCGGAGTCAAGATTTCACCAGCCTCTCGCATGAACTTAGACTTATTAAATTTAGCGATGTGGAATATTTAAAACATGAAATTTCGTCTGGGAAACTCGCCCCTTATTTAGCGTAGCCAATCAGATTAAACGTATCTACCGCCTTTTATAAATACACGCCAAACGCGGTTAGCGTAATTCCCTTGATTTTCGTGCGATATTTAAATAACCGATTCTGGAAAATTTCAAAAGATAATACTACTTCCACTTGCTATACAAATAGTCTCTGCATCCTCTCATCCTATCTAGTACAATTGAAGCATTCATATTCCGTAATTGAAAAGAACCGTCTTTTTATTAGTATTTCTATGCACTTGTATATCTTTATTCTTAATTTATAAATTGTATCAATGATCCAGATGAAGAACCTTTTGTATTAAAAAGCTATGGTTCAATAAAAATGTCAAAAATACATCAGAAATGTAAGTTCTCATTAGATGCAATTTTACAGACCGACGCAAACAGGTATTTTGATTTACACAACACCGGAGACACTGATTGATTTTTCTATTTGAAATGATTAAATTAATCTAAAATCCTCAAATACAATGAATTCAAACTTTTGCCTGCGTATATTATCTGGAAAATACTTATTTGTTTACATCTGTCATATTTTTCGAAATCCTTTTTTTATGTAGCTAAATGATGGAAAAGGAAGGCGGTGCGACGGAGCTACTTTGTGACGACAGTTTAGATAATCTTTGCTTGAAATCTTTCAGAAGCCCGTGATACGAGGAAAACAAACACCCCAAAACTTCACAGTACTTTCTCTGCTAAGCCATATATATTACTAAGTGTGGTAACTAAAATATATATCACACTGATTGGATGATAACTGAAGTCTTCTTAGACATAATTGTTGATGTGCCATTTTAATCATCACCAGAAGTCGACTTATGTCGATCGGAATCACTTCCCATATTTATTGACTCACTGTTGAAGCATGCATTGTTTTCTTCTCATATCTGATAATGAACTCTTCTAATATTAGGAGGGCGGAAAGGTCACCCATTACATCCTTTTACACCCAAATAAATAGCAATAAAACATTTGCGGCTTTTTCATCGCTCGTAGCAGTTAATTGAGAATAACTTTAATCAATTAGGTGACGTGTCAAAACCTGTTCCAGACATCTAAAGAATCTTGCCAAGACTATCTGGCTTTGCAGATGGAAAAAAAGAGGAGGGGGTTGCTCGTATCCAACAAATGTTAACATTTATAGAGAACGTTGGTCATAAGCATAAGGAGTAAAAGATAAATTAAAGATGTTTTTGCTAATTTTCTGTTTTCCTTCTTTTCGTCTTCAGCAGCATATGGTTACGCTTTTAACACGTATTTACCTAAATGTTTCCCCACATAAAAAAATGAAACAGATGAAAGTTTCATTTAAAGTCAGTGTCGATTAAAGAAAATATACCAATTTAGTGAAAAGGGGGGCAATGAATTCTCTAAAAACTCTATCGCACAATCATCAATAACATAAAATCTGGCCACATGCCATTGACTGCCCCTATTTTTGAACGATCAAGGTCAATTAGGAATATATCAGTCTTTCTCTAGTGCAGAATGTCCAGATGCAATCTCGTGGAAACAAATAAGTACATAGATTTATTCACTTGGAGATAAGCCATTGATGGCAGATACCACCAAATCTGTAACTGATTCACCAGTTGCATATCAGCATTTTTGTTTACTCTCTTTGACATATAAAGCTGATATTGCAATTAGTGCAATGTCAGACAGTGTAACTGGGTGCAGTTATATGCAGTGACATACTTTAAGATCAAAGATATACAGAACAATTTAAAAAAGAAACAGCTTGAAGTGCGGCTGGCCGCAAAATTTTGTTTAAGTTTTCTGTTGTTAGAAATTTCGAGAGAGAGAGAGAGAGAGCAGACAGAAGACTTGACGCCAGTACAAAGCGAGCTAATCGAATAATGCTGAGTGTTAGAGTAATTTATGTTTGAATTATCGAAGTTTTACTGCATCTACATAGTCCTTACATATGAGAAACACTGACTCTGTCTGTCGAAGATGACATTCCGCACAACACTCATTCTTACATACACATTTTGCATACTGTACACACACACACACACACACACACACACACACACACACACACATAGTATATATATACACAAGCTGCAAATACCAGTGTTATTTGTATTTTATCAAGGTATTAATAACAATTTTCTCACATGGTGGAACAATAGCATTCATTTTATTTGTATATTTATCTTCACTTCAGTGATTTGTAACAATTAAAATTTTGAACGTTGTCGAAAATAAGGCGCACTCAAGCCGGCGTTTGCCATGCTTGATAATTTGATCTATAGGGCCTACCTATTTTTGCTTAACCATTTTAAATGGCATGATAGGTAATCAATGTATTCATATCGCCAAGTGTTCATTTTTGGTG
Source organism: Margaritifera margaritifera (assembly GCA_029931535.1). Taxonomy (NCBI): domain Eukaryota; kingdom Metazoa; phylum Mollusca; class Bivalvia; order Unionida; family Margaritiferidae; genus Margaritifera; species Margaritifera margaritifera. The sequence continues at coordinate 1,736,367 of JAQPZY010001419.1, read as the reverse complement.
TGTCATTGCGTTTATCTTGAGCTCTGCTCTTCTTTTGCTGACTTTGCTCCAAACACATATTAACTTCCGGAAACCGTTGTAATTTGTTGGCAGAGTATCGGACTCATAATCTAAGGTTCGCGTGTTCAATATTCACTCAGGTCGGCCTAGGTCGGCTTCCTCGGTGTGTCCTTAGGAAAGGCACTTATCTCCCATTAGCTCGGCAAGACAGCAAATATAAAGTGCTGCAAGTACGGTTACAAACCAACCAACAACAACAATTACTTCCCTTGTCATGCGGTTTACTTCGGTGACGTTCAAAGAGTACATGTTCCAAACCTTTGCTCTTAGCAACGTCGGTAAACGTCGAACGATGTATCGATTTTATTGAACCCATATATAAGTTTAAGGTAATAACATCTAAAATGTCAACTTTGAATTTTCTTTATAGAATATGCGTATAATTTTATTGTAATTACTGTTGCCATGGTAGCTCGCGCTTGTTGAAAGCTGCTAACCAACTTTGCGGGTTATTGGTCTTGTGGGGTTTGGGCTATGCTGGAGGTATATGTATATAAGACGTTGTGGGCTGCTTGTGGGGATTTAGCTTGGCAACTTCCTAACGCTTCACATTACAATTATATTTTTTTTGGTAATTTGTTTGGTTTATTGATTTTCTGTATGAAATTCTGTGACTTTAGACAATATTTGGGATAGTAAATTTTTTGGAAGTTTGATCAAAGCACAAAGTAATATTTTTTGCGGAGATTTTTGATGTTTTGCTCTCTTCCAAATTATGTGAATTCTATTAATGTATTGATAAGAAAATGGTAGATTGTTCAATCCTTTGTTATAGTAACTGAATTGTAGAGTCAAAGTGAGTGTTCTCCTCAATGATTAGTGGTAATGTATTCCTTTTATAGCTTCTGTCTTTATTTATTTTCATCAAGCTAAATGCATTTTTATGATGTTCTTCTATGCTGAATTATATTTATTTTGTTACCCCATATCTTGATAACTTTTAATGCTGAAAATAGATAATTCATTTTTAAAATTATAGATTCAGTGCTTTCCATGATTTACATTATTTTAAAATTTTACTCCAGTTTAATTCAACACTTCATTTACATAATTTTAGAATGTTCAGTAAGAAGCTCGATTGTCTAAGTCATTGAGGGCATTATCCTCACAGACTAGAGATTCTCAGTTCAATTCAATATTAAGTCAACTCAATAATTTGTTAATCCGTCAGTTCATAATAATGAGCTATTAAGTTTTCATACGATACAATATTGTTCAATTCATCGTGAACGTTATCCCCACCGACTTGACGAGCTAAATTCAATTCAGTTATATGTTATAGTTGCTGCATACAACACGTCAATAACACGTCAGTAACATAATCACAAAAATTTGATAAGTTATCAGTCGGTCCAAGTCATTGTGACTTTTATCCTCACCGACTTGACATACTCGGTTCAATTAGCATTGTATCAATTCAATTTAGCATTGTATCAATTCGATTCAGTGTTATGTCAATGAATTAAAATATTAAACTTGTGCATACTAATTCAATTGAAACAAGTAATATGCTGTAGACGAAGATGAAAGTAAAGCAAATGTTCTCCTTGCAGACTTAGTATTTACTAACTTACACTGATTGACAGCTGAAGCTTGGTACCTCGTGGACAATGTCAGCTGGCTGTAGAGGTGGTTGGGATGATTAGTCTACAACTCCGTGCACACTGAGATAAGCCAACAGGCGTTAGATTTATGTCACATTGTTTAATATGGGTACAATTTAATGTTCCACCTGCTTGACCTATCATAACTCGTGCATAACATGTGGTACCTACCTTTCTAGTCCTGCAAGATGCTTTGAAAACACGGCCTTTAATATCCACAAAACATATCTAGTTATTTTGAAGAAAAAACTCGAAAATAAAAAAAAAATAATAAAATATAAATATAAAGAGCACATGCACAAACGTCTTCACACCACAGTGGTCATGTATTTAAACAATGGTGGTCACTGATGTTGCTGGTGAGTAAACACAGCTTTATAACTACATCTTTAAAGCGTCATTTAAAGAACAAACTTTACTATTTTTTGACTTTGTCAATTTGTTTGGTGAAATTTTAGAAACTAACATAAAATAAATTGGTATAGTGGCAGTTTATTAAATAGTTTTACAGACTAGGGATTAATATAACGCAATCTAGGTATGGGTACTACTTGCAGTTATAATTAATTACAATATATGGTATTTTGCCCTGCTCGTCTGAAGCAATATGACGAAAATACACGGTGCAATGAGCAAAGTACGGACGGAAAACATTAATGATGAAATTCAATTGAACTTCCAAACCTCATAACTGTTTTAATATCAAGATATTAATAAGGAAATAAAATGATACCATTTCATCTAATCTTACATGAAAAACCAATTGATAAACATGTGAAATAAATGCTCTCTTGCAAAAGCTAACTGTTATATCATAAGGGCAGATCTTTTCGTGTTTCATAAGAAATTGTCCACATGTAAAATCATCCAATTCTAAATCAAACTAAGAAAAGTGGAAGCAAGCTATATGATAAAAACTGTAATACATTACTTCGTCTTCAATGTTATCAGAGGATAAAAAATAAGATGTCCGTCTCATCTAAACTGCAGAGGTCATTTACTACACATGTATAATTTTAGTTCTCTAACTTCAATGACCAACCAATTACAAGTGTAATTCCTAAACGCCACATTTTTATGACGAAAATGTGCCACATAAGATATGAAAGTTTTTCTCCCAGTTCCATAGCCTTTAGTATTAAAGGGAGGGTGGGAAGAGAGAGAGAGAGAGAGAGAGAGAGAGAGAGAGAGAGAGAGAGAGTGAGAGAGAGAATATTAGTATAATACATTGGATAACGTCTTAATAAGTAAACGGAATGGTTTCCTCTACCTGAATCAGTGCTTTAGACAGCATAGTTAAATTATGGATACTTGAATTACAATCGTCCCTCAAAAACTTTCACTAAATCACCATCGTATTGCTTTTTCTTCATTTAAGTTTGACACATCCTCCTTATTAGATAGATAACAAAATATCTCATTTATTAAACTCACGGGGAAAAATCATTAGACTGTGCCTAAAATGTAACCTATTAAAGATGGCTTGTTGTTTTTCTTTTTCAGATTTAGAACAGCAAGCCATTTCCTCTCCATGGAAACAGGCTCATGCGAGGGCATATAACTTTCAGAAAGGAAAGCATACTATGGTTACAAATTTAATATCGGTGATGAATTTAATTGTCTATTACTTTTCCTGAATTGTATGGACCTAGACAACATTATTTGAAAAGGCGTTACTACACACGCCCAAACGCATTTAAAAATATGAAATTATGAGCTCAATATTTTTGAATAATCTATGAAAATGATGTGTATGCCTTTTGATATAAACAATAATATGACGCTTTCGACGTTGAATTGTACTGAATATTTTGCCAAGACATTGCATAATGTCTGATAGACAAGTAATTCTCATTTATAATTTATCAACGCAAAATATTTATACATTTTCATCGTCTGTCTTGATTTCTCTTTAACTTTGATCATTTCTTCTTCTGCGGTTATCTCCTCTACATCCTTTAGTGTTTTTTAAATTATACGTATCGTCTTCACATTTAGAGCAATTTTAAAGAAAGGTGTATTATACGTATGATATATTCGGCAACATTATTAATGTTTATTTGCTTTATTTTCCTTTGTCTTCCCTGAAGTCCGAAGATACGCATCTTGTTGTGTGTATTAACATATTTGCTTATAGGTGTTACCACTCACGTGAGCAGAGTTATAAGTAGCGTAGGGAACGATATGGGGGCAAATGGGCCTGTAGCGACAATTGGAATTAACATTACAGTCGTCATGTTGAAATGGGCCTGTATGGTGATAAGGGAAATTTAACATTAGTCCATAGGTTGAACATTTTGGGCCTCTATGACGACAAGGGGAATTTAACATTAGTCCATAGGATGTATGGCCACAATGGAAATGTGAAAATCATCCAGGTTAAACAGGATGGGGCTGTATAGCAACAATGTAGTGTCCACTTAAGGTTCAGTGAAAAAAATGTAAAAATGAATTCCACAAAACATTATGAAGTTAAACCCTTCCAACAAACGCACAAATAAGTACGAGATAAATATAAAACGTAAAGATGCTAAAATTCTGTAAAATGTATATAAAATAAAAGATAATGGCAACACATGTAAAATCCTTAAAACACGAGTAAAATTTGTTGAATAAACCGCATTTCCTTAAAGAGTCCAAGATTTTTCGGGTGGTACGTCCTCATACAGTTTCTTCAAGCAGTTCACGTTAAAATACCACCGTCTCACAGGGTGGAAATCGAAACACTCGACAAGAGTCTGCTCCATTGGCAGGGTACACATTCCCGTCGATGTTCAGCCTTCAGGAGGTATGTAGGAGTCAGCTATGTGTCCGATATGCGATCGGCACAATGCACCTCATCTCTCCGGTTTGTTCTATACGAGGAATGCCACTCTCCAAAAGTGGTTTTCGTGTTCTTAAGTTGTTTGTGGAGTTTTCATTCAACATATTTTGCAAAGTATGACGAACATGTGAAATCAGTATATGAAATCTTTAATTCGGAGACTGGTGACTGTAGGGCAGCTTTGGTTGCTCTATCAACACTTTCGTTACCCTTTATGCCAGTGTGACTAGGCAGCCAAAAGTACATAATACTTTTCCCAGATTGCATCAGAACATCATGTTTTTGTAATATATGGGATATTAACGGGGTTATCAGATTTAAGATTCTGCAAGGTTTTTTAATGTGGAAAGGGAATCTGACAAGATTATGTAATTTGTCTTTGAGAGGTTTGAACGTAGTTTACAGCTTTGAGTATGGCTGTAATTTCTGCAGTAAAAATTGAGGCTTTATACGGTAATCGGTTTGAGATGGTGCCATGTTGAGATGTAATGGCAGCTCCAACAGGTGTGAGGATAGGATGTGAAGTAAGGGAGCCAAAATAGAAAACCAAACCCCAATAAAAAAAACTAACATATAACACTCCCTACAACCCTGACAAACAAAACTAAAAAGAAAACAACTACATCCCCTATAACCCCTATAACATTAGATAGCCAAACTAGGTGAAAGGGTACGAATGCTCACACTTATATACTATCATACTTGTAACATCACATAGTAAAAGACAGAAGGGTAGAGAGGATTTAAGTGTTATGTTGAAGATAAAGCAATTGACAAAAGACAAAAGACAAACAAACAAACGCATACAACATAATATACAGAGTTTTTGGCCATGATTGAATAGTATATCTTTTACTGCGAGATCTGACTGGCCCTGAAAAGGGCCTGGTCATGATTGAATAGTATATCTTTTTCTGTGAGATCTGACTGGCCCTGAAAAGGGCCGTTGGGTTTAGGTCAGAGAAAGGGTTTTATTGCCACACTTTCCTTAGCGGCCAAGCCTCCCGCGTTGGGCTCCACAGGCAGCACGTCTCTTTTCTCATCAGTTTTCACCCCAAGGATTAATCGAGATGGAGAGACTAAAACAAGGTTCGTTGGTCACCCCCTCCCAATCCTTGTTATTCTGGATGACGGGCTCCTCCTCTTCACGCTGCTGTTGCTGCTGCTGCCGCCACTGCTCTTCTTCTTCCTCATTTTACCTGAATTTTTCTTGGACCCTCTCCCATCTTTCTGATCTAAGTCTCCTCCTCCTCATGAGACTGCTGCTGCTACCACCACAGATCTTCTTCTCCCTTTGCACCAGTCTTTCTTGGACCCTCTCCCCACCTTTCTGATCTAGGTCTCAGTTTCTGCTCCTATTTGATCCGTTTTTCTTCTGCCCAGGCTCTCTTTATTTTTGTCAGTATCTTCATCCAATACATCGCGTATCAGTTGCTTGGCTTTTTTGAAGAAGGTAATTTTCCTTTTCAGATGTCTTTTATAGGGATAGACCTCTAACTTTTCTACCGACTCAGGAGGGGTCCTACTCTTATCAAGTACACAAGCGTCTCACTCAACTTTCCAATCTTTACTGACTGGCTAATTCTTTTTTTCTTCGTAGACGAGTCGAAAATGAATGACAAGACTGGTGTACGGATCGATTTATACGCTATAGCGCGGACGTGAACGAAAACAGCCCTATGATTCGGTGCGCTGGGGTAAAGGAAAACATCCCTCCCTTACAAAAATATCAAAGAAAAAAGTCAGAGAGAGAGAGAGAGAGAGAGAGAGAGAGAGAGAGAGAGAGAGAGAGAGAGAGAGAGAATAAAAGAGCAGGTAAAAAATGTCTAAATCATAAACAAACCAAAACCAATTTTCTAAATCAATATTTTTAATAAGCCCCGCTTCACTAACTCAAAAGAACAAATAATGAAGATGGATGATTAAGGCAGTCCCTTCTCTTCGTGTACACTATGTTAAAATACAAATGCAAACATAGAAATTATTTTCATTCTCAAATAAACATGATCGCATTTACAAGGTTGACAACGCTTGTTGGTAAGATCTGACTTCTAGTGATCTAGGACTGTCATTTTGCCATTGATGAACACTACGTTTCTGGGCTAATAAAAAACATACATGCATAATGATCACTTAACCCACATTTCTATTTTTATCGTTTCTAGGGAAATCACATCCGAAACAAGTCAGGAAATGTTCTAATGGGAATCCAAGACTTTGTTGATGAAGAAAATACAATAATGTCCACACACCATGGAATGTGGTTCTTGTAATCTGACATAATTGAATGAAGTGGATACAACATTTTTTCTCATAAATTATGTGATATCGTCTTCAATAGGAGGTAATAAATACAAATCAACATATTCCACGCTATGGTTGATGGAAAAGTAGACTCTCACCCAACGGGTTCCTGGTCGTGTTGATTACAGAAGCTCGAACGTCTTTTGTTTAGATGAGGAAGTTATTCTTTAGCACAAGACACATGATTGCAGGGAACTGTGTATAAACTGTGGGTTAGGAGGTAATAAAGTTTCCATGTATTCATTTTCTTTCTGACAGGTAATGACACGCAATGATTTCACAAGTAACTTATTCTTAAAGAGGTCGGTCAAGTACGTCGATGAGCCGAAAGTGTCTGTACTCAGCTGCAAGAGAGTTTCGATGCTTTTTGTCTCCAGTGGAGTCAGTTGAGGTGTCGAATGGTCTATCAAATATTTATACCACTCTTTCAAGGTCTTCTCTTCTGGAGTAAGTGTCCATGCTTCTTCCAGATATTCTTCCAACTTTACTTCTTGATTCATCATTAAACATTTGTCATGTTGTTTTTGACTAGGATGATCGATTTGACAACCATAACAACATTTTCTGGTCTGGAGCGTGATTATTTCAGCCAAGTGGTGAGCAAAAGAGCAGGTTAAATGCTGTCCTTGTTCTGGCTATCGTGATATTACTGTTTCGTTTTCTTCACCACTACTCACTTGAGGGGGTGACTGTTACTGCTGTGGTTCCCGTTTGTAAGGGTGCAAATTTCTGTCGATCTACAAAGAGCACATTAGTTTTGACAGAAAACAATTAATTAGATTTATGAGGAAAGGTACCGTATGGAATCGCTAGACTGCGATGGTTTCAATGTTCCTGTTTTGGGAGAAATTGATTCTTAATTAAGCATTCGTTTATTTAACGGCCAGACAGATTGGAAGGAAAAGGTTAACTTCGATCTTGGTATCAAAAATGTCAGAGTTGAGAGGAAACAGAAACCATTTGTAAGCTAGTGGAAGTAGAATTATCTTTTTGAAATTCTCCAGAATCGGTTGTTTAAACATCTATAAGGTTACGGTGACCGAATTGTCGCATATTTATAAAAGGCGGCAGATCCGTTTAATCTGATTGGCTACGCTAAATAAGGGGCGTGTTTCCCACACGAAATTTCATGGTTTTTAATATGCCCCATCGCAAAATTTAGTCAGTCTAAATTCCTGCAAGAGGAAGATATTTTTGACTCTGAGATTGAATTTAGAAGAAGTTCTCTCGTAAAAACAATTATTCAAGGGACCGAATGTCTGGAAAGTTGACGGACACAATTCTGGCGGTAGAAGCGAGCAAGGCTTGAAAGCACAAGGTATTTGCATCAATCTTATGTAATTCGTTGATACCAATATAATTATATGCTTGAATTTATTTGTTTATATTTGCATGAATTTATTTGTTAAAATTCGTAGATCAATTTTCTTGATACGAGTATAACTATTTGTTTGAGTTCATTCGTCTGAATTCGTACAATAATCTTCTTTATATGAGTTTGACGAATTGTTTGAATTTGTCGTTTTGATTGTTATAGGAATCATGTATTCTAAGAATTTCATGCATTACTTTATTTGACACAAGTTGTCTTAGATGATTTCATGTATGATAAAGACTTGAGTATTCACTGAAATTAATGTAGTTAAGCCCTGAAGTGAATTTCATTGATTCATTTGTATAATTGAGACGCAAACTGAAACTGTTATGTCTCGTGTGATGTTAATGTGAATTAGGGATGAAATAGCCGTTAGAAAGTACATTAATCTTCTGAAACCAGGTTTGTTTATGGTCTGTTCAATTTGGCCTGACCAGATAGCCTTTGGTATCTGTTTGAATTCCGATAGGACGATATCTGACGTAACTAGAGTGGAGTAATGCTCTACTCCCAGAAGGATATTTGACAGAAGATTTAGGTTGCTTCTCTGTTTATTTTGAAAGGGGAAATAGCTCCATCCACGTACCTACGTATCCATGTATCTACGTATCCACCTACCTACCTATCCACGTATCCACCTACCTACCTACCCACACAAAGTTTGAGGGCCGGAAAGAGGCGAGATAAGAGAGAGGAGAAGGGAAAAAAGAGGAGAACATCAATCTTGACTGGACAGCAGCATCGAAGTTGGTGTGACCCAGCTTATCGCAGGTTATGCCATTGTACAGGGCAATGACTTCGATTGTTCACTCGATTCTATGATGAACTAATTATATCGTTTAAACAGATCGGCTATTTACATAAGTATATTTGTGTTGAAATTCAGTAAATGATTTATTTCAAAAAGAAATGTATCTTCCTAATGTAATGTATTATCCCAGTTGTTTTATGTAATTGATTAAATTGTTATATTTCATGTACGGGGATCTCGTGTTATTCTGTTCTATATATCTGCTCAGATCTCTATTTATTCCATCTATAAATTTCATAATTTATATTATTATTTACTCGATCCAACCAAATAAAGCGGACACCTTGTAACGAGGGTAGTCCGCCACACCGTTCTTGATCATCATCTATGTTCATGGCTTCGTGTTCCATTCTTTTAATAGTCTAGGATCACTTCTCTGAGACTGTTGATTTCAAGGATATTATAGAATTCTGCAAACAAGATCACGTTCACTGTGTTCTTGAGGACTAGTACAAACTGAAGTTCCACGCGGAGTTGGCCCGATTTTATAGGGTGCAAATATTCTTCGGGATTGCCTTGGTGTGGACTATTGGTCCGCAATTGTCAGCGTTTGCCATAAAATGGAATACGGTAATACTTCGATTCAGTCTCAAACGTACATTGACGCCATCTAAGAATGTTTCTCTTGCATGTCCAAGTGTAAACGATCCATGATTTAAAGCAACATCCTTGTTTGATCTTCTTTTGTCGGTCGAAACATCCTCGAGTGTAGTTAGCATCATTATCAGCAATCAAAGCTGTGTCGTTGAACTTGCCCAACGTGTCAAGTTTCCACAGCACAGTGCATTTAAGTATGTGCTCTTGGCTTCTTTTCCGTAAGTCAGCTGGATTGGAGTTGTCAGTTTTTAGGACTTTCACTTATAGGTACAAGTAACTGTTATCAGACTTGATGGAAGCTGATGTCGTCAGAGACTACACTGGATAGAATTCCACCAACTGGGATTCTTGCATCGTCGTCATTTTAAAGGGCGCGGAAAACATATCTAGTTCTGTCTTGGAACATTCGCATGAATCTCGGTGCATCATTTTTAATAATAAATAATTTCCAAGTCTTTGACAGTTATTTATTATTTTTCTTGCCGTGTCTGTGAGGTCTTAATTGTTTTTTGTGTCTCTTTCTGTCTTGCCCTTGCTACGGCGTGGAGGACGGATGACTCTATGGTTTTCACAGGAGTGTGAAGTGAATTTTATGAGTTTCTCTGGGTCTCATTAGATCTTTTTCTGTCTGCATCAACACATTGTTTTTCCGCGTTTAGTAAAGTTGGTTAGGATTCTGATTGTCGGTGAGCACATTTTGGATAAATTCTTTTCTTTGAGTCAAGGCTGCGGTTTTTAAAGCATGCAATCCTGAGAAGACCGTGACTTTTCGTTTGGGGAATATAAAGTCCTGTTTTATACAAATATACACACTGTCAAAACACGATTTACTGAGAGGAATATAATGAATATGCACACATTTCCGATGAACGTGATATGTGTTTCCTCCCTCATCGTAAAAAGCTATTGCAAGACCGCTCTTTAAAAAGAACGACTCTTCACAACGGAGCAGCTGTGTTTCCCACAACATTGTACTCCACGACATCGGAGTACACAAACATCAAACTGAGGGTATCGAAAATACTTGAAGAATCGGTTGTTGTTGATGTTAATGTCTTTCGACTGTCGTGATATTTTCGTGTTTCAACCCAGAATGGCGAAACAAACTGGGATAATATATGTTGGACAACGTATTTGTTGTCGGAGAAATCAAATTGTAGACGACGAGAAGGTTGATGTTATTCGATCAGTGTACGTTTGCTGGTTTTGTCGAGTATCTTGCCAAAAACTGATCGATGAAAATAGTTGACATCGTATCGACAAGATGTCAAGCATTAAAATAATATTTTGCAGGGATTCTCATTACAGATATTCAATCAGGGATCGGCTGCTGCTGGTGTTTTTGTTTAAAAAAGCCACGATTATTTTGTCAAAGTGATCTTGTACTTGTTCGCTGAGTATTTGTACGGCGAAACTGGTTTGATCCGTTGCAATATTCCAGACTTGAGTGTGATGAATGATTTCTACCGAAGCCACTCCCAAATGAGCTTCGTTGTCCTGTTGCGTGGCTTGAGGTAATTCTGCCGTGAAACAACACAACGTGTTGTTCAGAAATACATCGATATGACTGTCACTAGGTGAAGTCAAATTAAAATAATTATTCATGGTTCGATAGTTCTTGTTTCCGATGAGTCATTAGATATTAAACGAGGAGAATGATTTTCCAACGGTTTCAGAGGATTGCTGTAACTGTAGTGGTTGTGATTGGCGTTGGCGTGGCTGCCATTGTTGTTGTTACTACTGTCGGTATATTCCAGCGAGGAATTGGGAAGAAGATAGCCAATACAACTGTTGAGTAAACTAGTTCACAGTTGTTTATCTCCTTGTTGTAAACTCAAGTTTCAAGTTTCCAACAGCTACTCCAATCACACAATACACCGCAAAGATCTGATCGAAAAAACGACTTGATTTTTAGGAACGCGTTCTCCACTATACACCCACTGTTGCTGCTGTTGTTGTTTCTGTAGCTCTTGGATTGATAAAGTGGAAGAAAGGGACCCAGTGTTTAATGGCATGTTCGTGACTTCTGCTTCTTTTAATAGTCAGTGAGTTGCGATGTTCCAATCCAAGAATCGAAACAAGGTGGATATCGTTTTCAAAGGACTTTGACTTCTTGGATACTACGTTTTTTTCACTTTACGTGTTCTTCGATTGAGAATGCATTAAATATCGTATATGTCATCGTCTTTCTTGATCACACTTTGCAACTAGGGCAAGAAAAAGGTTCTTTACATTTCTCCTCTTCTATATCATCCTTTTTGCTAATTTGTACGAGGTATTAAGAACAAAGGCTCACAACTGTGAAGAAAAAATAAACTAAAAAAATATTAACAATGTATCTAATCTATGTCGGAAAGCAGCAAGACAATTAAATATATTGCAACATCTCAGCCGGTATCTGTCGTATAATATTAAGGTACTGATTTGCATCTGCTTTATTATATTCAGTTTTATTAAAGTCCCTTTTTGGGCATTACTATATCAAACAAAATTCGGGACAAATGGACACAAATTACACTATAGGACACGAAAATTGTTTCTTGATGATTAATAACTCGCATGATTCATTGTTAAGAAACGGAAATCTTCCAGCTTTAAATATTTGTAGTTTAAGATATATGGCATCTGAAGTATATAAGATACTTCACAAGAAAAAAATTCTAATTTCTTGAATAATCTGGTATCATCTAAAGAATGTAACTATAATTTCAGACACCAAACTATTGGTCATAGTACCAAAGGTACAGACCGCAAGGTATAGTACGATCCTTTTAAATTTGAGGAGCCAAAAATCTGGAACAGCCTGCCGAATTAAATAAAGAAACTGATTTCAAAGACGTCAGCAGGATGGTTCGAATCTCGTCAGGATCGCAGTGTCAATGTACTTTGTGTCTTTATGTTTAGGTATCAATTTCATTTAGCCTTGACATGTTGTAGCCTTACAGTTGTTCATTTAGTTTTAATCCTGTTTTGTTACTCCTTGTTTATTCTGTACATTTCACTTCTTTTAAAAATTAAATTCTGGGCACCATCATTTCCTGCCATTTTCGTTATTAATTTAGCTTTGATACATTTATTTACTTACATCATTGTTATTCTTAAGTAACGGTTTGATATGTACTAGTAAGTATTGGTCTGTGATTGATGAATCATGTGTGCATACAAACATATATATATATATATATATATATATATATATATATATATATATATTACCCCCCCCCCCTACAAGAGAAGCAAATGTGTGTAAATCTATATTTTATGCATATTGTGGTGTGTCTTATTATGCTCTATTATTGCTATTTGTTAAAGTATATATTCTGTTTCATAGTAAATATGCCATTCTGGTGTGCCTGTTTGTTTCAATACTGTTATATATGTCCTGTGTTGTGTCGGTAAAATAGCTCGTGCTTTTTATGTTACTCAAACTATCGACGTCAAATAAAGTTTCTTTGTATCTTGTAAGGCTTGCCGATGATCTGCAGACTCAAGGTTACAAGGAAACCATCGTATCATACTATTTAATTGACATGCCAATATTTTTCACTAAGAAAAAATATAATAGCATTAGAGTGTTAAATTAATCTGAGATGTTAACCAGCGTCACAATGCTTCCTCTCCTCGTTATTGTTAGATTGATCGACTACTGCGTTTTAAAGTTGATAAGTTTAGACATACTGGTATTTATCAGACAGTGTTTGAAATAGTCCATCTCCTGAAGACATGCACAGTTGGTGTTATTGTAGCTTGTGAAGAAAAAAAATGGATACAAATCTAGAATGTGTACCAATATGGTTCGTATCCTGCAAGCAATTTATGACAATGTGAAAGTCCTCAAACGTTTTTACTGTTGCATTTAATTATCTGATAGGTCTTAGACAAGGTTGTGCATGATCACCAATACATTTGGCTATGTTTTAAATGAGTTAGAAGACTCTTAGTCTTTTAATAGTTATGGTACGACCATGCCTATAAGTTATTCGTATTGCTTTCTACATATGATTAACAACCTCAAGGTTTATTGTGACAAGTGAACACTGAATGTGAATATTAATAAAACGCAGATAATAGTTTTTAGAAATGCAGAATACCTAAAACCGAGTGAGAAATAAGTTTACGGTGATATATCTCTGAAAGTTGTTACGCAATATTGTTATTCACGTATTGCTTTCTTTTCTAGGTTTTCATGGCATGTATGAAAAAAGAAAGAAAAAAAAAGAAACACAGAAGAACAAGCTTCAAAGACCTTACATGCTGTTAAATGCCGTCTTTGAAATTATGGCGATTTATGATTTTCTTCATTGAATAAGATATCTGCTACAAACAATGTTGTTGTATGGTGCTGAAATATGGGAATTATATGAATTATATGAATCCAGAAAATATTGAAATTGTGAATAATTAGTCTGTAAATTGGTCATAATACTATCTAAATATACCCCTAATTGTTTTGTTCACGGAAAACTTGGCAGATAAAGCCTTAAACCACTTATATCTTTAAGAGCAATATCAAATTGGTTAAAAAAATTGGTGAAAAAGTTCGTGATCTGCTTCCAAACGGGTTTGGTGAAGTATGTTGCAGTTAAGGTGTTCGTGATATTAAGATGTTAATATCTGCATTTAAACTGAGCTATACTTATATGGACCTTCAACAATGGCAGTCTGAGGCTCCTAAATTGTTAAACTTTTTCCACCCCTAATATCACCAAATAACCCGCAATACAGTATCTTTTACAAAATAGCATATTTGCAGTTGCGATAAAAGTCTATTAATTATATCACTGGATATGACGAGAAATGTAGTTAAACATTGAACAAAATAAATAGCATTTTATCATGAGAGATGCTGGCAACCAGTACTTTAATGATAGCATTTTATCACGAGAGATGCAGGCAACCCGTATTGTAATGATAGCATTTTATCATGAGAGATGCTGGCAACCAGCACTTTAATGATAGCATTTTATCATGAGAGATGCGGACAACCAGTACTGTACCTATAGCATTTTATCATGAGAGATGCAGGCAACCCGTACTGTAATGATATCATTTTATCATGAGAGATGATGGCAACCAGTACTTTAATGATAGCATTTTATCATGAGAGATGCTGACAACCAGTACTATAACTATAGCATTTTATCATGAGAGATGCAGGCAACCCGTAATGTAATGATAGCTTTTTATCATAAGAGATGCAAGCAACCAGTACTTTAATTACCCTCATATCAGTCAGCTTTGTTTGCATATCATGTTAACTAGCAAGGTACATTAAGATACGAGCAATACTCTGTGTAGTTGTATGTCAGTTGACTTTTTCTTCCATTTATATTTCAGACCGAGCAGAATGTTCCTTACTGAGTCGGAATCCATTCCTTCTTTCATTGAACAGTTCCAATTTTTGTATTCTCCTACAGATTGATATACTTGCCGATCAAAATAATTAAAGTTAAAAATTAAGTTTCTTGAACATAATTCGATATAAGCAACTTTCAATAAATGCTATGCTTAGTGTCTATATTTTCCTCTTTAAGAAACAAATACTTCAGTTTAACCTCCCATAACTGTCATCTCTGATAAATAAATGTCTTTACTGATATCCAACCAGGGTCTGATTTTCTATTCTATTCATTTCCACTACATATTTAATTCATGCTCATGAGAGTATGCACAATAGTCCAAGGTAAACACACACACACACACACACACACAGACACACACAGACACACACATTAAAACAAAGCATGCTGAAATCGCGTGCTTTAGTTATGAGTAATATTCTTTTCCAGTCCTAAACTTTGCTGAAGAAGGTTGTGTTATGCAGGTTTTACCGTCGACATCCTTTCTTTTTTTAAAAGAGTGATACAATTTTAAAGCAGTTTACATAGGTAATTGTGGCGCTGATAATATTATCGGTCTATTACATTATTTACATAAGTCACTCTGGCCGTGAAACCGTTTGGGTAGCTTATTTTATTAAAGAGTTTGACTTTGAAGTAAAGAGTTTAGAAACATACCTCAATAACGAATACAAAATATAAGCAAAGATAATCACTATGTAATGCAATACGTTATTGAAACATAATATTCTGTGAATTATACATAAATCTCTCTCTCTTTCTATATATATATATATATATATATATATATATATATATATATATATATATATATATATGCGAAATGGTACATTCCCGTACGATCAGTTAATTTATTATGTATAAACATAAATTGAAAATGAAGATCTGAATTAATGTCTATAATTCAGCTAATGATGCTGGTACCGCGTATGAATGAATTCTCAGGTGAAGAATGGCCACTTTTGGTGGCAATACAATTTATGTTTTGATCGCACTGGTATACTGATTGTCGACATAATGTGCATCATCTTGACCAATAAATAATGCCTTGTTTAATATGACCAAACAACATCAGGACTGCTATACATTTTAATATAAATAAGTAAGAGTATACAGTTGTTTTCAAAGGTACCTGATATAAAGAGATGTTGCACATTGAATTTCATGAATGTCCTGATATATTATATCAAAAGGCAAATTTGTTTTTTTTTTCTTTCTGAATGACATTTTATATTTTTTGAAAATGCAGATATGATTTTGCAAAATACATATATTGTGTAAAACTACACATTTTTACACAGCCTTTAAGATTGTATTACAATGCGCACTGCTACATGCAACAAATAATCCTCTGATTTTCATGAATAAAATGATTTTCAGAAAAAAATTTCAAACTTATATTGCAGGATTGGAGATTGCATGATGTCAAGATAGCAATTCAGCATACAATGACTATAATGTGCCAATCAAAAGAAAGGTTCTAAAATTGATAAAGTGGAGATATGCACAAATACTTTAGGAAGATAGAGCCTTTCAAATAAATGTAAACACGAAGCACTACAATATAAAAGCATAAAAGGTACCAGATAAAGATGTAAAAATTCCGCAAAAATTTGTCCATTACAAATGAAATGTAAAGGCAAAAAATATAAAAGCCTTAAAATATACGGTGATTTGAGAGTCGGAATATCAAGTTAGAGCAGGATGCTAATTAAGGCGCCTTAACAAGGCACTCGTACGTAATGAATCGTGAAACATGCTGGCAAAATCATAAAGAAAGTAAGACGTTTTATAGTGATACGAGTATAAATATGTTTTGCACATTGTACAAGTATTGTGTGAAACTGCCCACTGCATTTTATGTGTTTCTTTATTATAATGATTGTGAAAAAATTTACTTTTGTAGTTACACTACAAACCAAAATGCTTTTCTTGCTAAAATAACGGAAGCTCTCGATATAAATCTGGAGGAATGTTCAAAAGTTTGATTCCGTGAGAGATACTGACATTTTGTTCTGCAATATGGCATTCACATTCAAATAATCTATTTGCAAGCCAGGTTAATGGTTTTTCAGCAGTTTTATTGTGAGGGTAGTATATCAAGTCAGATCATTATGCCAATCAACCTGAGTAACAAGGCACGACTAGGTCATGGCAAGAAATCACACATTCTGATGTGTAAACTTGCACATTCAACTTAATTAAATGTCCCCTTACATAGATTGTGCAGAATTGCACATTTTCTAACTACATTTCAAAATTAATGAAAGGGTTTTTATTGCCATATATATCAAGGAATCTAAATAAAATTAAAGAGAAAGTTTAACTTTTTTTATTGCGAAACAGATGTTTACATCTAGTCAAGCAGTATAGTGTTAATGTCCAGGGCATTATTTGCAAGCATGTTGGTAATTTGTATTTTTAGTACAGGTATCATGAAGACTGGAATATCAAGTTAGGCCATTATGCCAATTAGCTTTACTAACAAAGCACGTTTGGCAAGATTGAGAGACATGCTTTACAAACGCATAAAGAAAGGTTAACAAATTGCTTGAAATTTCACATAGTATTATGTTTTATCATATTTTTGTATTATTGCACGTTACATTATGTAAAACTACACATTTCTGATACACTTACAATTTAGTTATTTGTGAGCGGTATATGACAGAGGATCTAGATAAAAATCGTAAAAAATAAACATAATTTTTAATGAGAGGGATATGCACAGCCTGTCAATCAAAATGGTTATAAAATCTTGATTCTTATGCATCGCAGAGTATCTTGATGGCAGTCATATCAGTTAGCTTGGTTTGCTTATCAACTTGACTAGCAAGACCAGTATAGGTAACGTGAATACCATATGCGTTCGAGAATCAACTAAGTGTTTCTCCATTTAATATCCCGCAGAGGTGTGGGGTTTCCTTATTCTATTTCTCTATTCATTTTCATTCTTCCATTACTTTTCTCATGGTAATTGATATTGTTACGACTCTATGGTCTAAGAAAAATGTAACAGAAAGAAAGTGAAACCAACAAATCAAGTAAAAATCAACAAGCAATTTATTACTAGATAATTAAAATGAAAAATCAAAAAAGTCACTTACAGTAATGTGTTTTGAAATCCTAATAATCCAATAAGAATGATTGTTCTAATCACAAGTCCTAAATATAGAATGTTCCGAATTCACGGCTGTGTCCTTGAATGTTATGATGTGCTAATGGTCTCCAAAATCCTGATGTACTAGAAATCTTGAGGTGCTGATGTCAAAATGAAGTATTCCAAAATATCTTGAATAAGTTCACTTAAATTTCAAAATCATCAATTAAAAATCCCAAATCCAAAAGTTTGTGAGCACTGTTATAATCCAATGAATATTTAAAATAATTCCTCTCTTAGAATTTGGAATGAATTTTCACAACTGTAATAGCTCTTTACAAGACTGATGGTAATGTCGAACTGAAAAAATGTCCACCAAACATGGTATATATAAAGATTGGTCACATGACAGAATGTTCTAGAACATGAGTCATCTTAATGGAATTTTAACTGTAAACAAAAATCAACCTTGACATTCAAATTGAGAAAACATATTGATCAAAACAACCTAATTCAAGGACACTAGTTATACATGTTTCTCCCAACAAACACAAAGATCCAAGCAAACATCAAAGCGAAGAAACATCCACAACCTCCCAAAACATACACAATATTATATAAACATCATACATAACACCTCCCCTCATAAAGAAAAAGAAAGATTTATATAATGAAGCTTTCTTTTGAATATACATCTAATACTATAATAACCAAAATTACATAAGAACATGTTTTATGATACTGGACTTAATTACATCAAGCAATATTACATTTCTAGGCACGTGAGAGTGCATCTGCAATTACATTGTCTTTTCCCCTGATGTGTCTAATGTCAATGTTATATTCTTGCAATATCAAACTCCATCTCAACAATCTCCGATTTTTATCTTTCATTTTGTTGATGAAAGTAAGGGGATTGTGATCACTGTACACAATAATTGGAGAAAGAGCTGGGGTGACATACACTTCAAAATGCTGTAAAGCCAATATCAAAGCCAAACATTCCTTCTCAATTGTGGAATAATTTTTCTGGTGCTTGTTTAGTTTTTTAGAAAAATAACACACAGGGTGATCCACACCACTTTTGTCTTCCTGAATCAATACTCCACCAACCCCTACATCACTTGCATCAACAGATAGTTTAAATGATTGGCTAAAATTTGGTGCAGAAAGAACTGGTGCATTCTTAAGCATGGCCTTTAACTTGTCAAAAGATTCCTGACACTTGTCAGACCAATGAAATTTGGTTTTCTTACTCAATAAACTTGTCAAAGGTTCAGCAATTTTGGAAAAATTGGAACAAAATTTCCGAGAATATCCAGCCATACCTAGAAATCGCATCAGTTGCTTTTTACAAATTGGAACTTGAAATTCAGAGATAGCTTTGACCTTAGCTTCTATAGGTTTAACTTGACCTTGTCCCACAATATGTCCTAAAAATGTGACACAAGCATGGCAAAACTCACTTTTGCTCAAATTAATTGTCAGATTCGCATCACTGAGTCGATCGAAGAATTTTCGAATGGTTTCCAAATGATCTTCCCAGGTGTTGTTGTAGATAATGACGTCATCGATATAAGCGTCACAATTATCAAGACCAAATGTTATCATGTTCATCAGACGTTGAAACGTTGCAGGCGAATTTTTCATTCCAAACGGCATGACTTTATATTGATAAAGTCCATCTGGAGTTACAAATGCTGAAATTTCTTTCGCCCTTTCCGTCAGTGGAATTTGCCAGAATCCTTTTAAAAGGTCAAACTTGGTGACATATTCCGCATTTCCAATTTTATCAATGCAATCGTCCATTCTTGGGATTGGAAATGAATCAGTTTTGGTGACACTGTTGACTTTTCTATAGTCAGTACACATACGGAATGTATTATCTAGCTTGGGAACAAGAATACGTGGTGAACTCCAGTTACTTTTACTTGGTTCTATGAAATCATTCTCCAGTAAATACTGAATTTCTTTCTTCAGATAGTTCTGTTTGAGAGGATTCATCCTATAAGGATGCTGTTTCACAGGCGCAGAATCTACAATGTCAACGTCATGATAAATTTTACTTGTTCGTGTTGGAACATCAGGAAACAAGTGCTCATATTCATGTAATAGCTGTTTTAGTTCATTTCTTTCCTGTTGTTGTAGATGTGAAAGTTTCTGGTCTATGTTGTTCAATATTTCTGAATTCCGAAGATTGGTTATACCAGAGTCACTATAGTCTGATCGTACTCCATCGTTGATATCTTCACTGCGTGGGACAGGTACAACTAAATTAACAGAATAATTAGCTGGGCTATCTCTGTCAAAATATTCCTTTAACATATTTATATGACAAAGTTGTTTCTGTTTCCGTCTCCCAGGAGTGTTAATGATATAATTTAAGTCATTTACTTTCTTTTCAACGGTATAAGGACCATACAATTTAGCCTGAAGAGGATTTTGAGGTATGGGAAAGAAAGCCAGAACTTTGTCACCAGGTTTAAAACTCCTTTCCTGTGAATTTCTGTCATACCTTAATTTCATTTTTGACTGAGTAGTGTGAAGATTAGTTCTTGCTACTTCACAGGCCTTTGACAACTTGTATTTGAAATCAGAGACATAATCAAGAAGATTAATCTTCGAATCTTCATTTGAAAGAAGTTTCTCTTTCAATAATTTCAATGGTCCACGGACAGTATGACCAAAAACTAGTTCAAAGGGACTAAAACCCAACGACTCTTGAACTGATTCCCTAACAGCAAACAACAACAAATGAACACACTCATCCCAATCATTTTCTGTATCAAAGCAATATGATCGAATCATATTCTTCACAGTTTGATGAAATCTTTCCAAAGCACCTTGACTTTCAGGGTGATAGGCAGAAGATTTATACTGTTGGATGCCTAATTCATGCATAACTTGCTGGAAAATTCCAGACATAAAATTTGACCCTTGATCTGACTGGACAGATTTGGGAAGGCCAACAAGTGTAAAAAACTTCACCAAAGCTTTCACAATAGTTTTAGTTTTTATATTTCTCAGAGGAATTGCCTCTGGAAATCTTGTAGATGTACACATGATGGTCAACAAGTATTGGTTGCCTGACTTGGTTTTAGGTAAAGGACCAACACAGTCTACTATTATTCTACTAAATGGTTCATCAAATGCAGGAATAGGTTGTAAATGAGCCTTAGGTATCTTCTGATTGGGTTTTCCTATCATTTGACAAGTGTGACAAGATCTGCAGTATTTAGAAACATCACTTTTGAGTTTCGGACAATAAAAATGATTCAAGATCTTGTGATAAGTCTTACGGACTCCTAAATGACCAGCCAAAGGAGTTTCATGGGCTAAATTAAGAATTTCCTGTCGATATGACTTAGGAACAACAATTTGATAGCTCACTGACCACTCGTCACCAGCGGGTACATCAGGTGGTCTCCATTTCCTCATAAGGACCCCATTTTTCACAAAGTAACACACTGGAGCTTGTGTGGCTTCAGTTTCACTAATAGCCCTCTGAAACAAACAAGATATCTCGGGATCTTGCTCCTGTTCAACGACAAGGGATTGTCGTTTGTCACCCTGAGCAGGACAAAGAGAATGAGTTGCCAAAAGAGGATCACTGTGATCAATACCATTTGATTGATCAATACCTGAGGAAAAAGTGACCTCATCAAAAGACTGACCAATACATGTGTCAGCTAAAGGAATAATATCCTGATCAACATCACTCTCAAGAGCTCTTTTTGCCATAGCTCTAGTAACTGCACAAGCAGGGTACAAATCAGGGATTTCAGTTTCGACAGGATCAACTTTCTGATCCAAACAAGGCTTGTCAGTTACAAGTGGATTAACCACAACCTTATCTCCAGCTAGGTCATTGCCTAGTAATAAATGAACACCCTCTATGGGTAAAGAAGTCACTGCCCCAACAGTCACAGGTCCAGAAACTAAGTCTGATGCCAAATTTACACAATGAAGAGGAACATTTACAAAGCCGCACTCTACTCCCTGAACAAGAACACTTTCACTTGAAGAAGACTCATTAGACAAAGGCAAAGTACCTGATAATAAAAGACTCTGAGAAGCTCCAGTGTCCCTTAATATTTTAATTGGGATAGGTTTGGCAGAATCACCAATCTGACATGAATGGTTCATAAGCCTCTAAAATAGAATCAGACTGGGGTTTGTTTGACCCAACAAATGTATTGCTTTCAATACAAGACCGTGACCTTGACCTCGTAGAAATAAGAGCATTTGGAAGAGCTCTGTCTTTTCTCTGTTGCTTATTTTTCAACTTGAAGCAATCAGAAATAACGTGCCCTTTCGTTTTACAATAAGTGCACGTAGGAAGAGATAAGGATTTCTGATCAGTCTTATCAGATGTTTGATTCCTAACAGTTGTGCTGTTGTGAACTTTGGAAGTACTCGAATGAGATTGAAATGGTTTTTTACCAGAAAACTGCTGAGAGGACGACTTATTTCCAAATGAAATTTTGTGAGTCAAGGAATAATCATCAGCCATATGAGCAGCATTTTCCAAAGTTTCCACATTCTGCTCGTCAAGATAGGTTTTAACATCACTATGGATGCACCTCTTGA
This sequence comes from Margaritifera margaritifera, assembly GCA_029931535.1. Taxonomy (NCBI): domain Eukaryota; kingdom Metazoa; phylum Mollusca; class Bivalvia; order Unionida; family Margaritiferidae; genus Margaritifera; species Margaritifera margaritifera. The sequence goes on along the minus strand of JAQPZY010001419.1, from coordinate 1,713,742 downwards.
ACTCTTCAATTAACTTTCTCATGCACTCTATCCCCTCCTGGATAGGTTTTGAAATGAAATTCTGAACATTAGATGCCATAGTAAATGCTTGTTGGTTTCACACAAAAAAATTTCTCTATTAAAAAATCTTTGCCAAAGACAAAAAAAAATTCTCAGAGACAAAATCAATATGAATTTCAAAGATAAATTTAATATCTCTAATATGCTTTAAAGAAATTCAGATCCCAGAAGACGAGCCCCCAATTTCTGTTACGACTCTATGGTCTAAGAAAAATGTAACAGAAAGAAAGTGAAACCAACAAATCAAGTAAAAATCAACAAGCAATTTATTACTAGATAATTAAAATGAAAAATCAAAAAGTCACTTACAGTAATGTGTTTTGAAATCCTAATAATCCAATAAGAATGATTGTTCTAATCACAAGTCCTAAATATAGAATGTTCCGAATTCACGGCTGTGTCCTTGAATGTTATGATGTGCTAATGGTCTCCAAAATCCTGATGTACTAGAAATCTTGATGTGCTGATGTCAAAATGAAGTATTCCAAAATATCTGAATAAGTTCACTTAAATTCCAAAATCATCAATTAAAAATCCCAAATCCAAAAGTTTGTGAGCACTGTTATAATCCAATGAATATTTAAAATAATTCCTCTCTTAGAATTTGGAATGAATTTTCACAACTGTAATAGCTCTTTACAAGACTGATGGTAATGTCGAACTGAAAAAATGTCCACCAAACATGGTATATATAAAGATTGGTCACATGACAGAATGTTCTAGAACATGAGTCATCTTAATGGAATTTTAACTGTAAACAAAAATCAACCTTGACCTTCAAATTGAGAAAACATATTGATCAAAACAACCTAATTCAAGGACACTAGTTATACATGTTTCTCCCAACAAACACAAAGATCCAAGCAAACATCAAAGCGAAGAAACATCCACAACCTCCCAAAACATACACAATATTATATAAACATCATACATAACAATATACTTATCAGCCTCTTCTTTGATTAAAACGGTCGACATAGTAAAAATACGAAATGAAGGTCTTTTAATAATTAGATACGTACTGTCTAGAAATTCCAATCAATTAGAGTTATCCTTCATAATGTAAGAATATTATATATATATATATATATATATATATATATATATATATATATATATATATGTATATATATATATATATATATATATATATATATATATATATATATATATATATATATATATACATATATATATATATAAGGGAGAAAACACCCGTGAATCATTTGTGACAGAGATAGCTCATATTACCGCATCATCACGGGTATCATAATATGAATCATGCAGTATTTCAGAGTTCAAAGCGGGAACATTTCGTACATCAGAGGTGTTTGTAGATTCTCATCTGTAGAAAAAAATGTCGTTGTTTATCTGAAAATAAATGGCCTAAATGGCGTTGCTATTTATAAGTAAGATCTTAAAAAATATTTCTCTTTACCTCTGGCTAATAAGGTCGGCATACAGGCTTTACCGACGATAATATTTTCTATTTCAAAAAGAAAGACGCAATAGCCAAGCAGTTTACATTGGTCAATCTTACCCTAAAGACGGTTAAGGTCAATCATTTGATTGCAGATATGTTTTAATCAGAGATCATTTTTAAACATGCTTGAATAAAAAATAAAAAAGAAAGACCGTGCTATAAAACAAAATATTAGAAACATCAAACTATGTTAAATTATACATAAAAATGATTTAAATCGCGACTTACATTCGACGAAATGGCATGCCCAACAATTTTATATGACATATTGGAATGTTTGGAAGGGTCAATCAAAATGAAACAGGTGAACATTTATTGCACGAACGTTGAAATTTCTTGAAGGTCTGACTAATGTATTTGTCGATGATTCAAAGAACGATGCCGACACCTTTTACCTCAGTATGATTAGCTCATTCTTGGATTTATAGTATTTATTTCAGGGCAATTGAAATGGCTGTTGGGCCAAAACAGAATGATTTGGGTCGTCATATGAGTTACATTATAGCAATCATCTTGACTAAAATGGAACGTGTAGGAAAATAATCGTGATACACGCTGGCAAATGGACCAATACAAGATTGTGTGAACACCGCATTTAAGATTTTAAATGTTTTTATAATATTTTATTTAAAGACATATTGCTGGATACATTACAAAACACATTGATTCCCATGCCAACAATGAGGGCGTAGGTAAAGTAAACTAACGACATTTTCAAGATGTTGTTTATGACTAGAGAGGTTTTGATTTTGTCACGCAACAATGGGTTAAGATTTGGATCATATAGTAAATGATTATTCAGCATGCGATATTTTGAAGGTCAAATATCAAGTTAGATCACTGCCAGTCAAGTGGATAAACAAGGCACGACATATAATGAATCATGTAATTACTCGCAAGAAAGATCAAAACACGGTTTATGCATTACAATCTAGAATATAAAACTGTTTGAAATGGCACATAATATTGTGTGAAATTACACACTGAGTTTCATGAAATCGCTCATTATAAAAATATTTGTAAAGCTGCACATTTCTAGTTAGAGTATAAATCACTAGATTTTATTACCAATCTTGACTAGAAATCTACATCATAAGCTGTACAAATATTCATAAATTTAATAACGATGTTGACATCACCGCACTTGTATGTTCAGGGTTGGCATATAAAGATAGAACATGTTAGATTAGGGCAATCAGTCTGAATAACAAGACACATAAACTTGAGATAAGTACCGTATGCGCTCGATAATTAGTTGACACTGACTCCAAATTAATAAGGAAAACATCCAATATTTCAGAGTGACGAAATTTTCTTTTATGAATTTGAAATATTATTCCTTTTTTCGCTCTTATAAATATTATATTGTTTTTTTCTCTTAATCGTTAATCTGATTGCTGACCTATTCGTTTTATCACTACAAACTGCATGTACAACGTTTAGATATTCGTAATTTTACATACATTGGCTGTTTACGTTTTTCATATCACCCATAAGTGGCCAAACACTTTTCAATTACTTGGACAATGACACTAGTCTTGATAAAATTAGTCTATACTCTTAAATTGTTGTTGTTAACAGGAGGATATTATATACATTAAAGAAGGAAATACGTATTATTTGTACCGGAGAGTCATCAGAATGTCACATCGACAATGGTATAGTGTTATGAATTATATGGCATTATTTGTCGCAAATCAGAAAAATTGTGGACATTAAAGATCTTCGAAATGGCACATGCAATTGTCTGAATTGCATTTTCATTTGTTTTAAATGAGCCACTAAACTGAATGAAATGACAAATTTCTAGCGACACTGAACTATCGGTTAATGTATCGTGTATCTAACGGAAAATATAAATGATGATCTCTAAATACGTATATGTAAAGACAAAGATGTCGACACCTTGTCACTTAATATGCTTCTAAGATTGATAAATATTATTTATTTAACGTCGAAAAGTAATTATCTGGTCTTAGTAATGAAAGTGTTTTTCATATCAGCTTGACTTAATAGGTACTTATTAATAATGGCTTTTAAGAGCGTGGTGCAAAGAGATCAAGGCTATACAATACATTGTGATTATAAAAATACAAACGTGTTTGAAATGCAGAACATTGACTTTAGAGAAATTGTACTTTAATATTATGAAAACGAAATTTAATTTTGCTAAACAGTTTGTTCTGTGCTAATTGCACATCACATTTTGTTAAATGGCAAATTATAGTTTGTTAAACATACCAAGGCGACACTGTATTATGTACTTTTTCTTACCACATATGACGCGAAATATATTTGAAAATCTAGATAAATATTAAGAAGTGTAAGTCCATGAGATAGACAATTAAACTTTTCCCGCAAAATAAAGGGATAAGAGGCAACTTCTGCCAACATCTACTGTTGCCTGAGAATGTTGGACATTTAGCTATTGGTCTTTCAGTTACTACCGATGCTGCATTCATTGTAATATATATCTAGTGATAAATAATACAATATTTGCTCTAGGAAAATATTTCTATAATTAGAGGAGTATGGTAAATGTTATTCGTTCTAGCGATAAACGTGTATTTGCTGTATTTTAAGAGTAGCAAGTTTTGTCAACGCTGCCTGTTTTATTTTACATCCTAACTGATTGACTTCTTTTTTGAGTTTTAAACCATTATTAAAAGATTTTTCTCTTCTTGATCGTATCAGCCCGTTTTCTTTACATTGTGAAAATAAGAATACTCGTATTTATATTCAAATGAATAACGCGTTAGCTGTTTATCTCTAATCAATTGAAATCAATATAATCACTATAAAAATACAAAATATTAAGATTCAAGTTGAAAAAAACCCCACTTATAAATCTGATTTCCTTATTGTAATGACATATTGCTGTGATCCATCTATCATCTGTAACATGCATTGAGCAAAACGTGATGGGGCATAGTTATAACCATAAATGTTAACTAATGTCTCGGGTTTAGTTTCAGATTTCAAACGTCTAATAATCCTTAAATTATCTGGTTTTTATTGAGCTAGTTTATCTTTAACATTTCAAAATTAAATTGTATCCATCACGATTTGGTTGATTGTTCATTCTTACATACAACATCTTTTGGAACAGTGTGTTAAAGACTTTGTAAATAAACAAATTTATTTTAACAAAAGGAACAAGATACCTAGAACAGCTATACCACCGCATATGATATAATATATAGTGTTGTTTGGGCTATGTGAATTTGTATCGTTTATTTCACGACTGTGTCTGGGTGTTTCGAGTCCGTGTGCTGAAGCAAGTGACACTTGAAGCATCTCGTGATTTTGTACAGTCTTAATGTGTCTTATTTAAATTTGCAGATCATGCTTTTTAACACTTTTGTGAACGTTTTCCAAGTTGCCTACCAAATTCAACTCTTCGTGGGTCTTTTGACTTTTATCAAGTTACCCTTTCAGGTTCTTTGTCAACCCTTGAGTCTTCTTTGCTGTTGTCTTTGTTATATTGCACTTGATCTGCATAAAAAAAAAATAATGAAAAACGTATAAAGATGGTATAACGAAACCAAAGAGAACAATAATACCATAGACAAAGATACCAGAATGATAAAAACCTTAGATCAATTCAAAATACAAGCAGCAGGATTTTAAAATTGTTAAAACAAAGCTTAAAATGTGACAGGGCACTGAAAATGTTATGTTTACCAAATCTGGACTTATACAGAATGTTTCACAATTTCACTAAACCTGATGTTGTGAACGAAGATGATTTAAAGAATGACCAATCACTTATTCTGCCTTTTTTGTATTGTCTGAATCTGAACAGCATAGAAGATGCTTTCAATAGTAAAATACACGATATATGATACAAGCGCAAGCAGGTCCAAACAATTTTAAGTTACCATCAAGAAAAGCGATAGAAGAGCACAAAACGTGAATCATTTAAGACAGCTAACTTCATCATTGAGAAGATCTTGAACATTGATGCCCAATCTATTTTCCACTGTGATTTTTTATTGCATAATAATGAGCTACTCCTGTAATGGCAACTATTGTAGCGATTATAGTTAAAGGCACACATTTATCAATGATATAGTAACCAGAACACTGTTTATTTATCAAGCAGGTTTTCAGTATGATCTAATTATTATGTTTCAATGTTATTAAACTAACACTCAACGCTGCAAGAGGTAATTCTAATTTAAACGATAAATATCCAGTGAAGTATATGGTACCAACTGATGTAATATAATCATCTTTCAGTACATTCTGTAAACTGTCTAAATATTCTGTTAAACAATGATGTCGCAGTGTAACAATCACAACAACTTACAATGATTTGGTATTTTAGAAGCTATTTCATTGATAAAGATATCACACGTCTTCATCATTTATTTTTCATTCGTCTTTTCCAATTAAAAGTTTGACAGTTATCTCGTTCTATGTCGCAATTGCAATATCCATGTTCAGTTCCTGTTTGTACTCTTCACCTTCTCAAAAGGCGGAGTCATCGTTATATTAGTCTTTGATATATCTAAATTCTTTTACCAGTTGTGTCTTGTCCATTTCTTCGCTATTTCAATAAATGAAAAATGGCTGAGAGTGGTGGTTATGGTTTTGGTTATTAATTTGAAAATCCTTTGCACAAGATGATGATGTAATAGATATACAAAATCAAACTGAAGTTGATGATACTGTAAATCTTGTGATTTTTCAGAGCAAGGTCTCTGATGTTCCGAAGACGTTACACTAAGTGAAGGTGCTAGTGTTTCAAACCACGTTCTCTATTTGTACAAAATATGGCATGCAAAAGCTATGGAATGAGGATTTACATTATGAAAATTGGAAAAATATGACTTTAGACTAAGAACCAAAAGACTCTGTTATGAAAATTCCGATGGTAAAACTGTTACAATTTCGATGAAGAGAAACTACCAAATCAGTGCTAGAATCCGTCAGTATAGCAGTGCAGACTGAAAAGGAATTGTTGGTCACATTAGGTTCTACAAAACAATGAGATAAGTGGGTGTTATATATTATCATTGTTCCTTCAGAACACCCCACCTACGATGACAAGACAGAACCTAAGTATCCGTTCGAACCAACTATTTTTGAAAGACAAATCAAACAAGAGACATTGTTCATAACATAGACAATATCTGATGATAAAATGTATCAAAACAAGATTGAGAAGTCGACGAAACATATGAGCAAATAAACAGACTCAAACAGGAAACCTGTATTGCAAGAACGTCTAGAAAGGGATGAAAGGATAACAGCGAAAGTAGTTGGACATGTAACATAGTTGGAGAGAGTTTTCAGATAAAATATTGAAATAAATCAATTTAAAACTTTATAGGATAGACTTTTGCACCAAGAACGGCTGATAAAGCTATTGGCTAAAACACAGTTTAGACTTTAAGTACACGATAGTTTACAATACTAGATTGCAGCAGTCTATGTAATTGGTTTTGTTTTGTTTGATAGTTTGAAGCACGTAATCTATAAAAATTATTTATTGGTGACATCGCGTAGTTTTTCCCGTAGAAAGACATATGTTTCTTTACAAACGGCAGTGAAACTAATATTGAGAGATAAGGTATGAAAGATTTAAAGGAATTCAGAGCTTGCTGTCACAATGCATTATGAAAAATGTTATTTGCTTTTTTGCAGAAAATATAGATCCTGGAGGTAGAGTATACTGGAAGATATCTACACTTCATCGTGTTCCAATAAGTACCATGAAATACTGCAATGGATGTTAATATGGAATTAACGACTTAATTTATCATATCTTTATTCACATAGGGATACAAATCAGCATTTCAGCTTGGAGCAGGATGTGCACACTGTTGATCAAATGATTTATTGGCGTTTGCAGTGCCGCATCGTCGGCATCTGGTACGTTCGTCTACTGAGGTCGAGTTTGAACGTTTCTTAATGGATTTAAAATCTTTGTAATGAGAGGTGCAAGTTAAACATGGGCCTTTGTAGGCTGGAGTACCTCAAATCAGTATTTACGTGCATCTATATTATGAAAATATCTATACAATTCTAGTGCATATAAGTATGCATACAAACTTTTCTCATAATTTTCAAAAATAAAACGATACAGATCTGGTGTCTCCGCTCAAATTTAATTAACTGTAAAGACATAATGATCAAACAACAGTCGATCTATCAACCAATATATCAAGTAATCATATAATGATCAGTCTTTTAACCCAAATGTTCGTTCCTTAAGTTTCATCATAAAAAATGCACCTTTCTTCTCCTTTCCACTACACGTAACTTTTCCTAATGAAATATTTATTTACAGCAATCTTATCTCCCTCGTCTCCTCCTTATCATCAACACTTTACTATGGTTATTATTATTATAATTATTATTATCCGCTGATCTCATGTCATGACCTCACAGTATCTTTCAAAGAACAGATTTGATTGGCTAATCTTTTCACGGATCTCTTCATAGTGCCTCTGAGTCTTCATGGGATGATTTTTATACTATTTTTACAGTTTGTATAAAATTTAATAAAATTCACGAATTGCTTCATGAATTTATTCATAGACTTTTTAGTTTACTTTTTGAAGTACACAAGGTTGAAGAATGTTTTGAAACGGATCCATAAAGCCAGGACATCAAAGTATGCACAGGGTTCTTCGATGGTTTAGAGAGTACTGGTTGTTGTCTGAATGATGTTAATTGCGAAAAGTTCATAAACATTTTCAAGCTAGTTTACTTGATAAAACTACACTTTAATTTTAGAGATCAGCCAATACTTTTACATTTGGATTGTCCAATGAGACATATGTAGAGCAGGAAGTCGTTGAAAGTTAAGCTGGTTTAAATAATTTTCAGCCTATTTTCTTGCGGGCGCCCCGGGTGACCGAGAAGTCTAAGGCGCTCGCCTTTACAGGACTCACGGTACTAATTATACGGAACAACTGTGAACCAGTCTAGAAATGGGTGAATATTAAATTGAGTATATACGGGTTTGGTGGTTAATAATGAAAAGTAAAATTTTAGTAAAAAATTATTTTTAGAGCTTAGCCTATCTGTACCTAAAAAAATTGAGACAATATTCTATTGATGCAATTTTAGTATTTTTATAGACTTGACTTAGGAACAGTCAATAACAACAGTAGCACCTGATTCATTAGGTGCAGAATGGATGACACATGTTTCAATTACATGTAGATCCAAAATATGGCGCGGTTCATGTGGTTTTCTTAACACAGAAGCTTGCAGCAAGGATGGGTCTATACTGATAAATATAGGTTTGATCATGAGCATTTAGAAATTTAAAGTTATTGAATTTTTAATATCATGATGTTTCCATAGGTTTACTATGGGAGTTGAATTAGTACCGTGTGTCCTACAGATCACTCACACATCTCACCTCCGTCCGAGTGAGTTCGAGGCTCGACCAACGTTGATATGTGAGAAAGCTTGCCAGTAGGTTCCCTTGGGTCGGTATTCCCGAGTTTTGCCTCCACCAAATATGCTGGCCGCCATGTATAGCCTGTCATGTGCTGAAAATTGGGGTTAAATCCCACAAATCAAAACTATTTTCGTTGCAATGTGTTTATTTACAAAGTTTAATAATTAGATGACAAATTTGAAAGTACTTAATGTCACATTGTATTAGAGCTGATTTATGTTTCCATAATAGTAACTTATGGAGAATCTACCAGTAATTTCTCGTGATGCACTTGCAAATAATCTTCCGCAGAATACTGCCAAATTATGTATGCTGCAGTTTCCATTCACCAATTAGACAACGATACAATGCATGCAATGTCCGCCAGCTCTTAGTTCACGTGTCCCTTATGTCATGATTTATATTCTAACGATGCGCCTCATATATTATCTACTTTGAACTATTTCTTTGACACTTTGGATTATCCGATACAGGTTTTCTGGAGAAAAGCAAAAGTAGCAAGTAAAATATTTCGGTATATTGTTAAACCTCTCACAGAATTAAGAAAGGAAACAACAACAACAACAGCAACAAGACTGCTTTTCATATTTTTGTTTAAGATGATTTCAAAAAGGTTTGTCGTTAAATTGGAATAAATACATAGGGGATATTTTCTTTTCCAGCGTTTATGCAGTATATATTTCATTGCGTGATACAGAACAACCATGATATTTTAATGAGTGGCGAAGGAATTGTATCGTTTATAAAGGAATTACAACGCGGATATATGATACGTATGTTGAGGAAAGAAAAGGCATTTATGTAAGACGATCATTTATTCTTGTTTTACTGCACGAAAAATTACCATTCTGACGGAAAGAGAATCATCAAAAGAACTTAATGTTTCATTAGAGAGCAAAATAGTTGTCTATTTAAAATCATTTGTAATGCGTATTAAGTTTTACGAGACGATGAATTTGTGTACCGCAACCGAATCTATTGAATGTTTATTTCATGAGACAATGATTAGACCATACGAAGTTCAACCAGGCTAACTCTAACAAGCAAACTGATTGGTCCAAATTCTTAAATCCTAGTCTGTGCTTTCATTCTCTCATGTATACTGTACATTTCACTTTATGACATATTTAAAAGATAGAAGAAAGAAAGAAATAAAGACCGGCAGACAAACAGACATAAACAATGATAAATGTTACCTATTTAATGAAGTATATCGTAAAGGTGTTGTAGCAGAGAACTAAAGCTTTCTGGAAAATGTTAAATGGTATGTATGTATGTATGTATGTATGTATGTATATATATATATATATATATATATATATATATATATATATATATATATATATATATATATATATATATCATAACAAGTTCGTTAGAGTTTTGGAATATAGCGGATGTTTTTCAAGTGCAAAAGGCTCTTAAGTTCCATGCTAACTCTGAGGGGAGCTATTATCTACAGGTGTATGGCAACTGTCCACGAAGTTGTGCATTTCACGTTTGACAAAAGTAAGTGCTCCTACGCTCAATCACAATAGATAATAGTTATTTGCAGCTCTTTAACTATATCTGCCATGAGGTTCCTCATTTTATTGCATAAAGGTATAGCTAAAGTTGTCGAAAACTTTTGACTAATTCATATGTAAATGACATCATTTGTACTGGTTTATACTGTAAAATTATAATTATACATGTAAACAAGGATAATGAAATTTCTAACCACTACATATATGTAAATTGTCTCCTTAATTATTTTGAGTATCATATGGAAGATTAGTCTAATTCAAAATGCATCCTCGATAGTAAACAAAGGCATCAAAATCATCATTAACAACATTACCATTATTCTGATAATTATCATCGTGAAAATTGTTATTATCAATATAATTATTATATTCCTTTTGTAATCACAGCCCATTTTTCAGTTACGATGTAATAAAGAATCAGAAAATTCATATTTTAGATGTTATCAGGGGCGTAACTACCGCTCCCGCCACCCCTGTAATGCTTGTGTGTGTGTGTGTGTGTGTGTGTGTGTGTGTGTGTGTGTGTGTGTGTGTGTGTGTGTGTGATTCAGGAAGGGGTCCCAAAATCCCAAGTTTTATTAAGATGGGGGGGGAGGCATTTCTGAATTTTTGCAAGTGGGCCCAAAATACGCCATTGGACGTCATGTTATGCAAATAGTAAACTTTCTGCGTCCTAAATAGGTCCCAGGAGACTCCTTTCTTTTTCAATATTGTACTTGAAATAATTATGCTTGCATTTCACTGAGGCGATTGAAATATATTTGTTCCGTATACCTTTCTAAAGATCTTCCTAAATGTATGCAAGCAAAAACACGGAAACAAATCGCTATGAGCAATGGGAAGTAACTCCTTTTTACATACTTCGGTAGTGTTTGTGTATAATTGCCGTCTAAGTACCATAACTGCACGGAGTGAAGATAAATATTGCTGATAAATCGATATATTGTTCAAAGTTATCTTCAAGTAACAAAATGTTCGTATGAATTTATGTGAATTTTCCTTCACAATATTAGAGTTGTTCTTTGTATGCATGAAGGTTTACAAAACTTAGAGAAACAAAGTATTGGTTTCGATAAATATTTGACAGTGTATGTTAGTGTATGCAAAGCCAGTCAAAATGGTACAAAAGAAGCAATGTCTCATACAGTTATGAAAAACAAAGAAAACTTTCATACAGTTATAATATTGAAACGGAGGAATGAATGGTATACCCATTTAGAAAGTATCGTCGAACTGTTACCGTGCCTAACGCCAGATTTGTGAACGAATACGTTCAACTCTCATTTCAGTTGATTTAGGGCTGTGAATTTTTTTATTATAACAAATGAAGCTTCTTTTTCTGTATTTAATGAATAAACATCAAAAACAGAAATTATATTGTGTCTTATGAAGTACTGTCAATCGATTACGGTTACCGATTGAACGGACGACATAAACCCAAAACTTCAGTTAAATCCCGGTCGCTAGTCTAGATACTTTGATTGCATCATACATTCGTTCACGCCATTTCTATTTCGCTTTTACCTCAGTACTGTCATGGGTTTATTTGCATTTTTAATAATTCCTTCTATTGAAATCAAACATAAGAGTTAATATAATGATGGAAATTATCGTATAAATCGAACCCACAACTACGAACAGTATGGACCTATGATGTTAATTGTAGGCCCGGATCTGTCGTCTCAAAGAGCAATGGCAGATCTGGGTCGATGGCTTCTGCATATAGGTCGTGTAATACACATATAAATACGGTAAGCAACTCCACTGGAACCATCCATTACGCACAGGTTTACATGGGTCCAGAGAACAGTAATAGCAGCAGCAACAATAACAACAATAATATCTACATTCGTCCCAGAAGCAACACCAAAACCATGCAAACTTATCAATAATGACTCTCTGAGTAAGGTTCATCGATTTTAATTGGTACTGTCACACAATCAACTTCATATATATGTATAGTATTTAGTTAACAATGTTATTCCATGTTGTGTTTCAGGATCACGTATTATCCTGAATCTGAGAAACCTGATGCTATTTCTGTTTAAGAGGAAATAAAGTCATACATACATACATACATACATACATACATACATACATACATACATACATACATACATACATACATACATGCATACATACATACATACATACATACATACATACATACATACATACATACAAGCAAGGAGGCAGCATACATACATACATACATACATACATACATACATACATACATACATACATACATACATACATACATACATACACACAAGCATGGACGCACGCACACATACATCCATACATCCATACATACATACATACATACATACATTTGCCATGTAGTAAGAAAGACACATATTATGACCATTTGTATAAATTTTCTATTTGCGGATTTTAGTGTGTCCTTATAGTTACGTATAATTGCATTTACGTATAAGACGTCCGCAGAAGAAATAATTATAGCAGTAATCTCAAACATATTCCAAAACACACATAACTATCCTTGTCTTTATTATTTCAAAGTTAATGTATACCAGATGTACTGACATTTGTATCATTAGCAGCATCCGACAAATGTTTCAAGAAGGTCAGTGGCATACAGAGCTAAATGATATACAAAGTTCTGATATTTCTATAGACATATTTATATGATTCTATTTCATTTTGTAAATGCGTTAGTTTATGCAGTATTTCTTTTATTTTTTCACTTTGATTCTTTGTTGTGTTTCAAAATCTGGTATTATTTTGAATTTGATTAACCTGATGTAATCTCTGTTGATGAGGAAATGACATACATACATACATACATACATACATACATACATACATACATACATACATACATACATACATACATACATACATACATACATACATACATACATACATACATACATATCTGCTTGATATCTGATATGTTTCGTAATCCCTGATAAATGTCCTTAATTACTGAAGCTTATGACAGTGCATTTTCACTGGTGACATAGAAATTGCTTCCAAACAAAAATGTCGTAGTCCTTTCACGAGCAATTCGACGATGTCTTGAAGGCCCTTTTCTTGGTTGTTCATCTTTATTTCCAAAACACATAAATAATGTTGAGAATGCTCAAGTCCTCATATAACGACACCCATATCTATACTGCTTATCCATCACAACATGTAATGAAGGTACTATACAAGGTCCATGGCTGTCTCCTTTTCATTTCCTTCTTCAAGAACGCTGATTGTCGTCTCACAAGAAAATTCACTCCCGTCTAAATATTTCTTCTGCAGGCTCGTTCTCCCCCGTATAAATATTTCTTTTGCAGGATCGAAATCAGCATCACACGTTTCTGAAACCTTCTGATCTAATGGCACTCTTTGTAAGCAGATGAATTTAGATGCCTTTCGAATTTTCAGGCCGAGTGTTCCAAACTGATATAAAGATTAAGCATAGCAGATTATTAACTGAAAGAGTGTTCAAAACTGATATAAAGATTAAGCATAGCAGATTATTAACTGACCGAGTGTTCCAAACTGATATAAAGATTAAGCATAGCAGATTATTAACTGACCGAGTGTTCCATGCTGATATAAAGATTAAGCATAGCAGATTATTAACTAACCGAGTGTTCCATACTGATATAAAGATTAAGCATATCAGATTATTAACTGACGAGTGTTCCAAACTGATATAAAGATTAAGCACAGCAAATTATTAACAGAGCGAGGGGGTATTGTTCATTTGCTCCTAAGACTATTCTAGATCAATCCATGTTTCAAAATTAGAAGTGAAATCTGGTCCTATAACAAAATTAGCTGCCATTTAAGTTCTCTGTGTCATGAAATGAATTTACAAGGAAACATAGGGTCATATAACATAGCGTGTATTTGAATTTAAAAATTGGTTAAACCATTTTAAACATACTTTTAAGTTTCTTTTATGATGATACTGTTTTAAATTACTTAAATACCCATATTCTTATAAATGGCTGACCTGTTTGGCCAAGAAAACTAATTAAATGGATGAATTAACTGAAAGAATTGGATATATATTATCAGTGTATATTTTCTAGAAGTAAAAACTGTAAATGATAGAAGGGGGATTGGATGTTTTTATGCGATCCCCCCCCCCCAAAAAAAAAAAAATAAATAAACAAGCAAAGAAACAAAGAAGTATAGGACTATTTCCTTCAAGATACTCCGTTAAAAATTGAATTTTTTTTCTTAATCGAACTTGTAACACCGATGGCTAACAAATATCTACAACGTTTTGAATATGATCCTCAGAGAGCTAGCTTAAAAGAACTTTCTTCTAATTTTCTCTTTATACTTTGTAATTAAAGGCAAGAATCACATATACTTCGGAAGACGTAGTGAGGAAGTGACAAAATGAAAAACCATCATCATTCGCACTTACGGCAAAGGATGCAATAACAGCTCCAACGAAGTAGCCAGCGATGACGTCAGTTGGGTGGTGCATGTGGTCGGTGATCCTCGTCAGTCCGTTAAGAACCGCCAAAAGAACTAGCACAGACTGTAGGACTGGTTTCATGACGTTGGAATACGTCACGCGCATGTGCACTTGAATGTAGTACTGAAAATGGAATACAAATAAGATTCATTTCTCAATTTGCATGCGACGTAGCACACAACTTTTCATTGTTTCCAAAATATGAAAAAGGGCGATATTAAAGGTGATGAAAAATTTCTTTCTTTTTTATGTTCCTTCCAACCTTGCGTGATAAAGGACGATACTTTAAATTAAGTGATCAGTGCGTAGTTTTGAACGTTAAATATGTCGGAATTGCAAGGTGTCATACAAAACGAATAGTATGCAACAATATTCAATTTGTAATCCGATTTTGAACTTTCTAGTGCTCTAACGAAACGGGCCGAGTTTTCACCTTCACCAAATGAAGCAAGATCCGTGAATACCCGGATGTCCGGATTTATCAACAGTGGTGACTCATCGTGTTTACCACATATAAATCAAGTGACTATCAGAATGTTTGATGCTAGTGTGAAAATACTTATAGTGTATCAGTCAGTTCACTTACATACTAAATATTATGTACAACGCACACCTAATTCTGGAGGAGACTTAATTTTGTAAGCATAATTTCAATCATTGAAACATTAAGTAATATATTGCCACTATTGCCAAAGTTTGGAATTTGTTTTCAAGTAAAAACTTAACAAACCACCATGTTTCGATAGCGCGGTGGTTTGTTTTTCATTTTTTATTTCCTCTTTTAGATATGATCTCTTACCCCAATATAAACAGCAGAGTACATGGCTAAAGAGGCATGTCCGGAAGGAAAGGATAAGCGGCTCTGTCTGATCTCTCTCTGGGATACATGTGTATTCATACATGTGTATTCTGTGATGTATCTGTAAAGGTGTGTTATGGAGTCTGTTAGTAAACAAATTGAAGTTATAACAAAACTGTGCAAATTCGGCATATATATATATATATATATATATATATATATATATATATATATATATATATATATATATATATATATATACAGGGCCGGATTAACCCTTGGGCTAATAGTGTTATAGTCTTAGGCCCTCATATTTTGTAGGCCCTCCTTTAGACCCCCATTCCATATTGAAGGAACAAGTGAGCGACTTTCCCTCCTAATAGCCTTAGGCACCTCATAACCTTAACCTGGCTCTGAATTTAATCCCTCCATTCCATATTGAAATAATCTTTGATGAATTTGTCTTGAGTCAAATTTTTAAATTTTTTTTTACATAGGTACATAAATAAATGTTTAATAATTTTTTTTTGCAATATGTAATACATACTTAGGCCCTTCCCTCCTATTAGCCCTAGGCCCCTCATAACCTGAATCCGACCCTGTGTATGTATTAAGGTTATCTAGAAGTGGTTTGTTAATAGCACAGCATGGAAATAATTAGGGTTAGTAGATTTTATGTCGGGCGAGGATAGTTGGGCGTATGTTGGGATATATTATTACTTAACAATGTCTACAAATTAGCATTAGGATATATGGTAAAAAGAATAAAGTCATTAGCGAGTGATATCTGATCATAAAACTGGTTGCTTTATTTTGGGAAGTCCTATTGCTGAAACATTTTGATTACTTATGACACGATGCATATTTCTGAAGAATTGCAAGTACCGGGTATTTTATTCTTAATTGACTTTGAAAAAGCTTTCGATTCTATTTCATGGAAATTTATTCATAATGTTCAAACCTTTCATAATCTTGGACCAATGATACGTCAGTGGCTACACGCTGTTTATCGCATTAACTCTTCAGCAGTGTATCAAAATGGCTTTAGATCTGAATTGTTCAATGTGTTTAGAGGCTTTTTACTACGGGGCTCAATAAAACCGGTGTCTTTTTTAATATGTGCAGAAATGTTGACAATATTATTAGAAAATGATAACAATATAAAAGGTATCAAATTCAACGAAGCATAATATATACTTTCACAGTCTGCAGATAATACAACTTTGGTTCTTGATGGATCTTTTGAATCTCTGAAATCGTCCTTTGATGTATTAAAAAGTTTGTTTTTACAAGGATTTTAGGCCGGAAACTCAATATTACCAAAGCAAAGGCAGTCTGGATAGAAGGTAGGCTATACAGTTCCGTAACCTTTTTTTATAGGCTACAGCTATAGTGGGTCATTGAGCTTATTGTGTCGTTATCAAGTTTTCAGTTACCGCAAATGAAATGGTACATAAAAAGTGTGAAAATAAAACACAAATGATAAAAAAAAAATGTTTTTGAAGAATGGGGCAAAAGGAATCCTGACACCAGTTGGTAAAATAACAGGTTAAAGACCTTTAGTGTTTTTACAATTAAACCCTTTTTTGGTCTCCTTGCCAAATCCCCTGTACAATTTCATTAGCGAATTTATATTGCATGAACTATTTTTCACATATGTACGGAAGTCAAAAGTAGAATTAAAAGATGAATTCTGTTTCAAAACATCTACGACAGAGGATCATCAATGATATACAATGAAAAGTTTAAATAATATCTTTACAAACAACGTGGATTCATAGTCTATAAGAAAATTTGTTCATTTGTTGTAATACAACGTATGCAAGATAGAACAGATCGCCATATTAGGAGACGAATATAGAGTTGAATTATCAAACGATGCGATAATTATGTTTTGGCGTGATATTTATTTTATTCCCCTGCAAACGTTTAATAGAATGAAATGTACCTCAAACATGAAAAGATTTTATGAAAAGAAACTTGTAGATGAAGTAACTAATAAGAATAAACAAGGCACTCATTATATATAAGAAATGGATTGAACATAATGTTAAATATATTACTGAAATGCTTGCATGCCGTTAAATATATTACTGAAATGCTTGCATACCGTTAAATATATTCCTGAAATTCTTGCATACCATTAAAGATATTAATAAAATGCTTGCATACCGTTAAATATATTTTGAAAAATGCTTGCGTACCGTTACATATATTTTTAAAAAAATTCTTGCATACCGTTAAATATATTAATGAAATATTTGCATTCCGGAGAAGACTTTTTGAATTTGAAAGCTTTGGCATTAATACAAATTTTCTTGCTTTTCTAGGTGTCATTCAGACTATAAAGTCATTATGTAGAAAATTAAATCTAAAATTGAATATATGCACGAATGCCAGACCTTTTATCCCTTACCAGTTAGACATGATTCTTCATAGCAAAAAGGATCGTTATGATTTTAAAAAAAAAAACTTTTCAACTAGAATGTTTCAATAACCGGTGAAAAAAATTAGCAAGAAAATATTTACTAGTGACTATCGGCCAAATGTATCTTATAAACATATAATTTTACAAATGACTTAATTTTTGAATAGCATACATGCTTCTCATACTAATTAATGTACTTTTTGTAATGGTTCACCTTAAACAATACTGCACATTTGTTTTGAGAATGCACTGTGGTTAATAGGTTATGCAATGGTTTTTTTTGGAGATACAGCTGTACTGCAATTATATATATATATATATATATATATATATATATATATATATATATATAAAAATATATATATATATATATATATATATATATAAACCTTTTTATTTTATTCATCTTCTAACCAAGTACTACATATACTTGTATAATGAAAATAGATATAACTATGTTTGAATGGTTTTGCAAACTTCTTTGAAGATTAGTATGTATTGGAAGAATATATATTGCAGTGAAATCAGATGGGAATGAAATGTCATGCTAATTTGGGAACAGTGGGATCCATTGCTACTTTCCAACCGTAGTTGACTTTTGTATCATATTCTATACATGTAATTTTTCAGGTGTGATATGAATTGTTATTTAAAGGTGGCTTTACCTGTATATGCCATTCTAGTGGCCAACACGGAGATTCAATATATTCCATTGTAATGGCCAATACAAATATTCCATATATTCCATTGTAATGGCCAATACAAATATTCCATATATTCCATTGTAATGGCCAATACAAATATTCCATATATGCCATTGTAATGGCCAATACAAATATTCCATATATTCCATTGTAATGGCCAATACAAATATTCCATATATTCCATTGTAATGGCCAATACAAATATTCCATATATTCCATTGTAATGGCCAATACAAATATTCCATATATTCCATTGTAATGGCCAATACAAATATTCCATATATTCCATTGTAATGGCTAACACAGAGATTCATTTGGATAATTTGATGATTTATATTATATCCTTCTGAATATACTGGGTTACCAAGTTATGCAGTTATAATTTTTAGGAAAGAAAAGTTAGTGCATGTAGAATGCGTACTTTTTGACTGGAATATTTATAACATTATAAAGGAACATATTTTGCTGTTTCTATATCACCACATGAGCACAAATTATTATATGATAGATGACTTAGTAACAAGTAATTATTTGAAGGCGCATTCCATCCAAAAATCAACTTTAAATTAATATGACGAGCGTGTTCTTTAAAGCTCCTTATCCTGTAAAACGATGTCTTATTAACTCAATCTAAATCATGCGTGTTAAACATACGGCCTGCGGGCCGGATACGGCCCGCCAGACTCATTATTTATTATTATTTATATCAAATCTGGCCCGCCATAGCAAATGAGTTTGACACCCTTGACCTAAATAGATCGTCCAGTTTAGCTTGTGCAGGTTTTAGGAAAACCGCAGTGTTGCGGACTAAATAGTGTTTATTGCACTCACGTGATGTAGAGGTTTTGGAAGTGAGACTAGCTTTCCGTAGGTTGTGAACATGCTGTTTAGATTATTGGTTTTCAATTGGGTCTAATACACTTTTTTTTAAAGATGAATATCGTTTAGGCTGGGCAGAAATCATCTGATAGTAACACTGGAATAGCAACAGCACGTACCCTACGCTTGGTTTTGATCACCCTCGACTTAGTTTGGGGTGGGCTGCATAGAATTAAATACGTCACGCTGGGGTGTGTATTGGTACCGTGAGTTACAATTTAGATGTGTAGGTAACCTTGGTTATTAGCGTAATAAGTATGGAAAGAAAAAAACAATTATGTTAGAATAAAGCTGAGCCAAGATGTCCAAAACATTTGAACGGAGATTAAGGCCGAACCATACAAACGCACCAAAACACAACAATGGCCGCATGCGTCACGAATAACGTTTAGGAAATCACCTTAGCTTATTTGCATGTTATCTTGTCTGCCCCTTTTTCTTGACACTGGTGTAAACTTTTTCAAAATATTTGTCACTTTTATTCATTAGGAGAGAACAATATCATGGCATGTTTTTATCGATTTTCCCACAATGGATGCTGATTTAAATAATTACTCTGAGGAGCACTGTAACGTTGTGCGTGAATCGACAGGCCCATGTGTGCATGCGCTAACAGACCGGCAGCATGGCATCTGTACACTTTTTCATTACATAAACGGGAATAAAAAAAGCAACGAGAGAGAGAGAGAGAGAGAGAGAGAGAGAGAGAGAGGGAGAGGGAGAGAGAGAGAGATAGTACCCTTGACTACAATTGATGGCCTTAAAATCTGGCTTGCACACGTCAAAGAAATGTGGTCTCAATCGGCCTACCCTTTGTTTACTGGTAATTGTGAATAGCTCGTTAATTGTGAAGCCGAGCAGAAAAACTCCCAAATGTTTCATGATATGGGTTATTGGCCACGAAATGCTCGTTCTGTTTCTTTTATCAAGATACAGGAGAAATTCTGTCAGTACCATCTATAAATAGAAGATAAATGGAATGTTATTGACGAAAGGTTTATACAATTGCATTCCAGTTGCTAGACATGAAAAATCTAACTTTCTTTTCTTGTAGTTTATCTCTTCCTTAATAACTCAGAAAAAAAACCCATGTATAGATAAAGTCGAGTAGATTTTACTTACAATAACCATCCAAATAAATAAATAAATGAATTGATAAATAAATAAATAAATAAATAAATAAATAAATAAGGATACAATACTATCCAAGCTATCTTCACAACTATAATGTCCTTGTCAATCATCGATATGAAGTTCACAGACACAAGTGGCCAACATAAATTCATTTTTAAGAATAATTCAGTTAAAATAAAATTTGTTAATCTGTGAACAAGTAGAAGACAAAATATTGTATACAGAACCAAATGAAATTAATTCTTTTTTTGTGTTCAAAATTTTGCGTCATTATTATGATGCCAGAAAAAAAAGAATGTTGCTAAGAATACGATATTTTTTCATTTCAATTATGGACAGTCAATAATATATTTTGTACTGGCGATACTTGATTATTACAACTCAGAAACGGAAAGCGTAAATTATCTTTACAAAATGACTCAGTGGCTGAATGAAATTAAACTTTATTGCGATTGGTATATACTTTAAACATATTAAAGATTTTAAAATTGTTTAGTGCTTTAAGAAAAAGTGAGTAAATTTGGTCATTTTACGAAAAAAAAAAAAAAAAGCATGACTAGAAAATGCTGCAAAATTTGAGTTAAGTACATATCGACAGAGTTTCACAAATCCCTAGCATAACTCTGCAAGGGTCACCTATCAGACACTATGCAAAGTTTGACGCTGATTGTTATATGGAAGATTGACCATAAAGAAATAATTTCTTTGAAAGGATAAAATAATCGATAAGTTCAGGAAGAGGTTAGATACTAATTTACAAGGGAAAATTAGGGAAATAAACGGCCAGGAGCGATCACTGCGATAAAGTGTCCTTTATCCGGTATTAAAATCACCACAAACATGACGAAAGAAAATCTGCGCAAAATCGGTCTGCCTCTAAGCACTGGAACATATTATTTAGTTTTTCTCTTCTTGAACCACAGTTTAAATTTTAGGGATAAACCAGTTAGACATTTTAGAATAAATAAGTAAAGGAATAAAAAAAGGCGAAACTTTCAATGTTAGAAATATTGTAGTTTGAGAGAGAGAGAGAGAGAGAGAGAGAGAGAGAGAGAGAGAGATAGAGAGAGAGAGAGAGAGAGAGAGAGAGAGAGAATGACTGGAAAATTGTCAAAAATAACAAAGAGAACAGTGGGATTAGCTGAAATATGTTTCATGCATCACATCATCAAGTAATATTACATTGATTGCGATGACGTTAATAATGCTGACAGATATATTTCGGTTTATTTTCGATTTTGTTTATTCGTTTGTTGTTTCATTAATTCATTCTTTTTTCGTCCACATACCATAGTTACCACACCACCTAGACTGGTTCCCAACAATACTTCATCACTGACTGTGCTTTTTCTGTAAGGGTACTTTAGACTGGTATCATCACAGAAAAACCCCACTTCAACTGGATTTCCTTGCAGGTATAGCAATATGACCGGTATCCCGACTAACAATAATAAATAAATAAATAAGAAAATTAAAAGGTCGTCGCGGGTGGTACGGCGTTATAGAAATGGCTGTACCAAATTTTAGACCTTAAATGTATACATTCAGATGTGTAGAAAATTACCGAGTTATTAATCAGGGTACATTGACATCAATCACAAGAATACACAAAATTTTGCATCAAGATCGAAATAGCTGGTTTGTTATTCTTTAACACGGGAAACATTTCACCGTCAATCATTATATTAGATAAGGCATGGTCGTACCAAAATTTATTAAGATGCGATGACCCTGATTAAAAACCTAAAATGAAAATATTAGAAATTAGGAACCTCAAGCAAAGTGATCTTTTCTATATGATCTCAGTTACAGTATTATCCCCATTAGTTGCACCGCATTCTCCAACCGAACCCGGGTGGTTGAGTGATCTAAAGCACTCGTCGTTATTGATCACTGACATCTCACCTCTCTCCGCGTGGGTTCTAGTCTCGGCTCGGCCAACGTGGGTATGTAAGAAAGCTTGCCAGTAGCTTCTAGTTAGTCGGTGGTTCTTCACGGGGTTTTTCCGGGTTCTTCCGCCACTAAATATACAGGCCGCCATGTATAGAGTTTAATGTGCTAAAAAAATGGCCTTAAACAACAAAACCCCAAAACAAGAAACACACCAAACCCAATATCCAAACCTCCGTCCCATGTAAAAAAAAAAAAAAAAGGATTGAAATTGGAAAAACGCTAAACATACCTACTTTATATTTATTATACTTAATCATGTCCCGCGGTTTACAGACTTCCATGGCATCCCTTAATATTTACTTGAAACAGAAGGACAGAAAGGCATTAACTAACATAAATATCGAAACACTGATAATCGAAACACTGATAATCGAAACACTGATAATCGAAACACTGATAATCGAAACACTGATAATCGAACCTAAGCCTCAGACCAGGAAACTGAATCCTGCTTGCAACCTTTCGGAATGTAATATCAACGTTTCCTTTCATGTTAAGAATCCCCTTTTACCGTAAATATCGTTGTAATGTCAATTTTGTATTTGAACGAATATCGTTGTAACGTCAGTTTTGTATGTGAACAATTGCTGGCATTCTATCGAGTGTAGACTGTCTTACTGATTATTATTATTATTATTATTATTACCAGTAGTAGTACTAGCAGCTATAGTAGTATATTTTAAAGACTGTGTTGAAATTTGTTGGATTGGAGTTTCTTTCATGCAAAATATTATTGTATTTTCTAATTAAGTTCCGAGAAACTTTTACTGCAGGATATAAACAGAGAAGCTGTGCCAATCAGAGAATTTAATGAAGAAAATAAGGTCTGATTTTCCCGAAAATCAAGAATCTCTTCGCCAACATCACCCCCTCCTATCACTGGTCACTGACAATTTAACGATTTGACCCGTATTGATTCTCATTTCGATAGTTTATAACTCGGCCAAACTGGAGAGTTATCTTCCCAGATTATAATGGATTATATCCGTCGTGACCTAAATTATAACCTACATGTTCAAATATAACAGGAACTGAATACACACACGGAGTCCCTGCGGAAACGTAGATGATGAAGATGTAGAAATGCGCATAATCTCTCAATTTTACTTTATATCGATAAACGCAAACTATCTCGTTATCTTGTGACGTCCTGGGTTGTAACATAGCTGATAAAATAATCAACTACATACTGTCACGAGCAAGGTTCCATACTCATGCATTTTACAAATTAAAATTGAAACAAAAATAAAGAAACAAAATGAGAAGGAAAAAGAAAGAAAAAATAGAAAAGAAAAGAAATTTATGTTACAAAATTGTATGCATTTGTAGCTATGATTTCAGTAAAAGCATTGGTTTCTTTTCTAATCATTTTCGCATTTAGTTTCCTGACTTTTAACTCTGAAAAAAGGCCAAAACATGTAAAATTTGTTTGCAAACCCTATGAAAGCGTCATTTTTATGGCATGCGGTACAGTGATTGAGATATTTTCACTGCAGATGCAAGCAAAGAATGAATTATTCTTTCTGTGGCAAAGTTTGTGCGTAGTTTTCGATAACTTATTTTAATAAATATTGAGAAATAGTACAAAGATTTTTAACTTAAGTTATTGCATAGACCTCGGGAGTATAACATTGCTATAAATTAATACATGTAAATGTCTGTCATTAGTCAGTGGGCAAAGACAAGTCCAATTCCATGCGTTATTATTTCTTTTTTCTGCTCTTTGGAAGTTTAGCGCACTTTGACCATTCGAATAATTTTTTTTTGCAAATAACTATGCGTCAATTATTTATTTTAATATTGAACATTATTGATAGGTCGATAAATTAAAAAAGGGGTTTACGAGTACCTGTTTAATCTTGAATTTTGTCCATACCCTTTTTAAAAATTTCATGTTTCAGCAAACACGTGTTTGTTTCTTAGTCGAAAGTTGTTGTCTATCTAGTACTTGTAATTTTGGTTTATAAAAATAATGACGCAATGGTTTACAGGTGTTTGACATTTGGGAAATTCAGAGTACCCTAACATGTATTGGCGACCAAAGCAGTGCCCAAAAATCAAACTCGAAACCGACGAATAATGAAAATACCCAGTTTTGACATAGACTCCCAAATGGGATGAGACAGCACAGATGAAACAAACCGTAATATAGCATTATAAATGAAATAAATGAATAAAAATGCATATGTTGATGTTTCTTACCTGCAAACCATATAATGATATCCAAAACAAATCTGACTGATACAGCCATTGAAGGCTTATATTTCAATGTGGACATACACATGGCGTATTGTTCCAAAAAGGCTTCAGTTATCCCGTGGGATGCGCCTGGCAGGTTTGACATCTTTTTATATCGCGTATTCCACGTGATCTACCTCAATTAAACTAATTCTGTAAATGATAGGTGTCAAATGGATGTCTATTTCTTAATAGTAGTTGCTGCTCTAATGATCTGTTTCAAGATCTATAAATAAGTAATGGCCTATTATTTACGTGCTTTGTAAGAAGGCGGATTTATGTGGGCGTGAGTGTCTAAACAGACCAGGTGGATCTAGAAGTGTTCTTTGTCCGGCTTGTTTCTTGTTGGTATTTATCTCGAGAAACAAGCAGTAAACGTGAAACAGTTTTGAAAGAAAAGCATGCGTCTGTTGTGAACTTAGGAACCAACACCAAACAATAGCAATCTCGCTACCCTGTAAAGCCTTATACTTTCCATACTGTATATATTTCTCTCTAACTTGCTCGTTTTCTTTTCGTTTCCAGGATAGAATTCAGGATGCATCACGCATGTGAAAGTAAACTAACTTATTTACGAGGAATAAAAACAAAAAACAAAAAAAGCCACATATTTAAAGTTCTTATCTTGAATTGCTTAAACATCCAAAGTTTAGTCCTCGATACTCTAATTCGGTCGTGTACGTTATCTTATCAAGTAATGTGTGTGTTTAGACGTCTAGACCGAACTGTATAAAATAAATGCCTAGACGTCTAGACAGAACTATTAAAAATAAATGAGACAAATTTCATTTAAAAATAAAATATTGTTTTAATCTTTGCAGTTAAAGTGTTAAGTCCATGCTGCATTTTATTCCTTACATATAGTATATAGGAATCACATTGTATATAATCTCTACATCAGAACGGAATATTGTTTTTTGTATTTATACAAAATAAATAACCTTATTATCAATGTCTCTGTCCACCGCCATTAGACCCTGACTGTGATGTCACAAAGTCCTTTTGATTACAATGGTTACAAGTATTACGCAGTTGTAACTCGTGATTACTGTACTTCCATGCCAAACATAACAAACTGTTTACTTAGTACTAAGACAAATCTTATGCTGGAGCTTGATTTTCCGCCCGGAAAAAGCACGAATTATCTGTTTTCAGGTGATAGCTCCGGCGATCACAAAATCATCTTTGTACTTTCACTCTGATCGGAAATCTTCCTAAACTTAAATCCGCTTTGGCAAACAAAAGACACAGTTAAACTAAAGCAAGAATACCTCGAGGTTTAGTGTGATTAAATGTTTAATTTTTTGAAAATTGAAAATATTTCACATGAATAATATTCTTAGCTGTAGTGTATGTAGCACTGCAATAAACACTAACCGACCATCTGACGCAAGGAAGAATTCGGAGATCCTCGTATGTTTTCATACTATTCATACATTTACCTCTGCAACATGGAGGTGCAGAACTCCAAGGTAGATACGCCAGATTTTCACACGTCGGAACTAAAATGCATTGCATTTCCATAATAATGATTTTTTTCTTCTGAACTTTATTGACATTTTCTGCATTTATGAAGTTAATATCTATGAAATAATAAAATTGTATGGAATTGACATTCAAGAAAAATATGAATGTTTCTTTCTTGGCTTTCAATGCATATATCTTTTTTGTTCTTAAACACATTCGGGTTTCCACGTGTAGCTAATCAACTTGCAGCTATTTGTCAGCTCAAGGAAATATCTAAAAAAAAAAAAATACTTTTCACAGAGAAAGAAAAAGCTAAAACTTTATAGTTGTGTTTTACAAATGATTATATAAATCTAAAATCAAAGCTTTGAACGCCCCCGACCCCCCCCCCCCCAATCAAACACACGCTGTAAAAGTGGTTGTAGAGCAGCTTGATAAGTACTTTTCAATAGCCACTCGTTCATGAGACAAGTAGTTTCTGATATACAAATCCTGTCTTAGCCATGTTGTTCCACTGCCCTATTTCATACCATTTTTCTGTAACGTGTTTTAATATCGTCACATATCTCATACAAAAGCACCAGCAAGATTTAGCGCATATATCCACATTTGAATGAGAAATAGTACTCATCCTAATGTGCATAACAGAAACCAGACTCGACATGGCTGTAAAGTATACCCCAAGTTAAAATAACTAGGTTCGAGGTGTTCATCAGATAGACGCAACTGGTAAACTACAGCACAACACGATTGGTCCGAAATGTCATCTAAACCAAACGGAAAGGGTACATTGCCTGTCACCAAATCTCGATCTCTATTTTAAAGTATTAAATACATAAATATTTTTTAAAATAAAAATTTAAAACAACACAAAAAAAAATAAATAAATAAAATAAACAGCTTAGGTAGATAGCTTCTACTCTTTTTACTTTTGTGCTACATCGTTTTCACTAAACATTGCTTATAGCGAAATTAGAAGCAAAATCTTACCGCAAATTAGGCATTTTTTATTTTAAAGCTGGCAGCATCGGATTTGCAGCAAGCTTTGCCAATGATTCTACAATAAGCAATGTTTCGCGAAAATGTTGAAGCGCACCAAATACACTGTGTAGGTTTTCTTGTCTAAATTGATCTGATTTCTCTAAACACATGGGCCAATTGTTGAAGTTGAGGGAGACATACAGTCACGGTCAATTATGACCCAGGAGGAATCAGGTCACAATTGTTATTTCCGGGTCAGTACCCACGAATGTAGTCCGTGTCTATTTTTGGAGCATTTTTCCCACTTTCATGGAGATGCATTAGTTAGAGTTCGGCATTCTTGGAATTGATTTACAGGAAACTGTTTATTCTTTGGAATATGAGTATTATGGCGCGACAGGGCTTAGTGAGTAATGAGGCATTGTTGCTGGTCCAGAAGTTAAATCTGTGACCCACTGCACGTTTTTTTTTACAGTCCAGCTTCTCAAAAAGAATGACCGTTAACCTATGACAGGAACTTCACCATGAGTTCCTCTTTGAAGATACTTTTGATTAACATATGATTTGTTAGCATTTGGGCACATTGGAAAGTTTAGTATTGACAAACAAATGTAGGGAATATATAGAAAAAATAATTGTGATCTGAGTCCTGTCAGTGTCTTGGCCATACAAGTTTA
This sequence comes from Margaritifera margaritifera, assembly GCA_029931535.1. Taxonomy (NCBI): domain Eukaryota; kingdom Metazoa; phylum Mollusca; class Bivalvia; order Unionida; family Margaritiferidae; genus Margaritifera; species Margaritifera margaritifera. Next base: position 1,685,534 of record JAQPZY010001419.1, on the reverse strand, counting down.
AATTGAAATCCCAAGTTTATTATTAAAGATAGACGCATGAAATGTCAATATTTTGTTAATACTGACTTTAAAAAATAGAACTATCAAATAAAAAAGTTAAATTTTGAAATTGTTCTTAAAAGTTTAAATTTTTAAACTTTTACAATTTATTTTTTTAACATTTTGCAAATATGTTCAGATTTATAGTCTCTATGTGATTGATACTCATTATTATCATCATGTATGTATTGCTACACCATATAAAAGTTGAAATTATGGATAACGTTCAAATTCTGTCAGAGAAAATATCTTTCAAAGTCAGAACGAAACCTTTATTCAAAACACATGGAAGACATCTTTCTAGCTGATACAGTACTGTGCCCTTACGTTAAATAACACTATTTATTATGGGCCCAAGCAGTTAGTTTATGTATTTATGATGGGGTGATTATATGAGTAACACATATCTGCATATCTGCTTGTATGGCTTTCAGTAATTGTTTATAAACATAGTTATATAGTACTTAATGAGTCGATGGAGATGAGAGCCTTCTCAGGTTGTCTACTAAACCATTTTAAATTGTCAGAAAATGCAAAATATCAAAAGAAATATAAGTCAAAGGGATAATTTGTACTTTCCCTAAGTCTATTTACCTTGGATGTGTAAAACATCAAAATGAAATAAGTGTAACACAAAATGCATTCCTTTTTATTGTTAATTTTGGTTAAGACATTGACTGAGAAAGTGCGGCATTGTGACATAAGCTGATATCCCATTATATTGAACCATTTTACTTTAAGCATTATTAATTGCTAATAATAATTGTTAACTGACATTCTAAAAATTACACCAGAAATGTTGAAAAATATCATTTGAATCAACTTTGTGCAACTGATCTTAGCATGGTTACATGTTCCACATGAGGAAATGTCCATATATTTTAAAATGTTTGGGATCAGAATTTCACATTCAGTACATCATATAAGATCTACTTGTACCTATAGTTGTTCTATAAGCCACATATTTGGCTGTATGCACTTGAAATATCCCGAAATGTTATTTTCATCATGAATTTGCTTATGTATGATAATATATTTTAATTTAGTACTTTGACAGCATTAGCTGATATCACATTTAATGAACCATTCTACTTAATAATTGTTGACCGACACTCTTAAAATACACTAGAAATGTTCAAACAGATCATTTGAATTAAGTTTGCAAAATTTATCTTAATAAGTACATGGTACATAGCCCACCTATGCGAATGTCAATCCGTATTTGCTAGCTTTGAGGATCAGAATGTTACATTTAGTTGATGATATAGGATCTATTGGAACCTATAGCAAATCTGTGAGGCACATAAGTGGCTACATGCACGTGAAATATCCAAATATTATTTCCATCATAAATTAGCTTACTTATGGTAATATCTTTTAATTTAGTACATTGTCACTCAACTTCCCTGTATACTGGTATGTACTAAATGTTGCACTAATGACCAAACCTCACCATCCCCTCATTGGCTTAAACTTTATGATAGCCAGAGGACCTTTTTAGTTATTTAGCCTGTAAATGGTTGAATATAATCGGATAAACATACTACTAGAAACCTCATATATTTTTGGGATGAATAGTCACTTTAATACATGCTCATTGCTTCACATTTCTGAGTGTCACTATGTCAAGTTTAATGTTTTTTTTTACTTGTGTTTGCACCCTTAATGTCACTTTGAAATCTCCACATTTATTCTTCATTTACCTACATCTTACTGATCTATAAGATTAAGTAAAACGTGTTATATCTTTTCAGGTCTAGCCTGGTATTTGGAACAAGGCGGAAGAGTTGGATTATCTTGGAAGTTCTCCAGCAGTTAGGTGGTGATACCAAGGTCTCATTAAGACATGACCAATCTACCCGCTATAAGTTACCAGGATTAGCTCATACTACCATATTGATACATAATACCTCAAAGACATGGCCTAGGTTTTCAAGAAAGAGATCAGCACCACTGTTCAGTAAGTTAGAGCCTCCCTGAAGCTGTAGTTTCCTATGACATTGTTGCCTTTTGTAGTTATTTTCATTGAAACGCAATGCATTTTTGGTATAAAACATGGAACGGACACATCGACATGGGAAATAATTGTGTGCTATTATAGATACTAACAACAGGATAAGTAAATGACACAATAAATCTGGAGCATAACACTTGTCATTGTTTCTGTAGTGTGTACACATATGTACATTTGAAAAGTCATATTGCAATTTGCTGCAAAAATCACTTTGTGAGCTATCTTGCTTCGCTACTCCTGGACAAAATATTATAAGCTGTACAGACACAGTCAACCATTTGTTTTAAATACCATTCATTATTCAACTTAACTGTTTAAAATTTGTCAGTTTCATTTTTGAAATTTATATGAAAATTTAATTATACGCTAAAATGTAGTTTTCTACATTTAAATTTTGATTTAAAATTCTATTGGAATCTAATTTATCAATGTTTTATATTTCAAACATATTTACCGATAGAACTTATCTGTATTACAATAAGGGTTTTACTGCATTGACAAATATCTATAAATAACGAAGATATAGCAAATTTAGTTTTGGCGTCTCTAAAGCACTTGGCCCTAAACTTGCACCCTGTGGAACACCAACGCTACACACTTTGTGACAGTTGTCACACACCTTATTTGCCATGAAAATAATAATAATAATAATAAAAGTTGAAATAGGTGTGGCATGCAAATATAAGAGTTTTACTAAAATTGGTCATAAATAAGTTGGCCTGATAGGACTAAGCTCACAATTATTTCTTCTGGGTCAGTGTCCAAGAATGTAGTCCCATTCTATTTTTAGAGCATTTTTTTCCTTATTCATTTTGATGGAGATGCATACGTTCGACTTTGGCATTCTTGGTATTGATTTAAAGGAAACTGTTTATTAATTAGAATATGAACATTATGGTGTGGTTGTGTGTGTGTGTGTATTTTGGCGACAATGCACAGTGAGTATACTGATTGCGTCATTGGTTGGTATCTGAAGCGATTGTACTCGTCTTCGCCCAAGAACTGTTACACCAACAAGGCGTCCTTGTTAAATAACAGTCACGATTGTCCTCTTCTCAGTTGAGTAAATGTCGGTCTAACATATTCTTTGGGGAATGCAACCGGGGTGGATTCAGTGGTGAATCCCACTTCATCGTTGTAGAAACAATCAATGGATGCTTTGGTATTGGTATATCAAGCAGGTGGTCCCAAATATCGATTTTTATCGTACCCTCATGCAAATTATATTAGAGTGTATACGAGGGCCTGGCAACACAATTTTCAAGCATGTATTCGTCGACAAGTGGAACGAAATCACCATCGATGTTGGCATCACTGGCCGGCCGATCCAACACATCGTCGGTGAATTCTGCAACCTCATCACCGCGGTCAGAATCCATCACGTATATAATGATAAATTTAATCTTAAACACAAACGCCTAAGACGGTTAAGTATCCTTTTGGATAGACATTGAGTCCTTCGAGCTGGATTTCATCTCCGGCGACTAATGATGATGATACCGTATATATACAATTTTATTAGGTCTTGTCTTCTGTAATACGTGATGTTAATAAATGAGGCAGGAAATTATTTATCACTATTGTCATCGTACCCCACATGTCTCTACATCCGTTTATAACAATCAAATACGATCCAGACTCACGCAACTTTAAGATGTGAGATTTAGGTTTATCAAAGCCATCCACGTTAGCAAAAATAAGTCTACCATGTGCTTTATTATCATCATTTTTTTCAGATCCTTCTTTGGGTTATATTCCATTGTTCATCCACGCATTGTTTTGTCTTAGCAGCAGCATCGTCAACATAGTTTTTGTTAAGTCAATCGATTCCCCCGTTTTCATTGATTGCGGCCAGGTTTTGCGAGACACCACCTCGCAGCCTCACAATCACATCTTGAATATCCATGTTTTATGTTCGCACTTTTCCAGTTTGATCTTGGAAAATCACAAGCTCGACCGGGTCAACGCCAACAATAGGCCTTAGACCACAATTAATTTTCCTTTATAGTCTTTACATTTGTTTGTCAGTACTGAACTTTCCACTGTGTCCAAATCCTAATAAATCGTATGTTGCTGTAAAGTATCTTCAAAGATGAACTCACGCTGAAGTTCTTGTAATAGGTTAACCGGCATTCTTATGAATGGCTGGACTGTAAACGAAGCAACGTGCAATGAGTCATAGATTTCACTTCCGGATCAACACCAATGCCTCATTACTCACTGTGCACTGTCGCCAAAATACACACAGACAACCACACTGTAATGCTCATATTCTAAACAATAACCAATTTCCTTTAAATCAATACTAAGGATGCCTAAATCTAATGCATACATCACCACCAAAATAAGAGAGGAAAAAAATGATCTAAACATTGACTGGGACTACATTCGTGGGTACTGAACCGGAAATAATAATTGTAACCTGCTTCCGTCAGCCCGGCTGGTAAACTCGGTCAAATCCAACTTATATAAGCGGATTTGACCGATTTTACCAGCGACCGTAAATAGTCATTTTATATACTACCAAGTGTAGTTTAATGTAAAATCGATAAGAGTTTGTGGGTTTGGTGACCGCTCGAGTGCACGCAACGCTTTAACAACAAGATAACCCCATATTGGTTCGCCCAGACGAGTTTGCAACTGTAGCGTTGAATAAAACAGTGGTAAATGACTTTATCTGCCTCGGGTTAAATAATCAACAACTTCAATTGGTGGTGCAAGCCCGTACGAGTCAAAATACAAAATATGTCGAGGCGTTATCCCGTATGCGACCCAATGAGTACCAGGTCCTGGTCAAAAACAGGTTAATCATCGATGCGAATTCATTCCGCATACAGACACATCGGCAATGCTTGACTGATTGTACCATCGCGAGTAAATCAAGATTGGTTAGTGGCGAGGCCTTCTGCGAGTTTTCCCGGGTAATCGAACGCCTTTTTTTTTGTATTCTTTTAAGGGACCAACCATACATGTTTCCACCGGCTCCGCCTCCAACTGCCTTTTTCAGCGCCATTCCGGATGCAGTTCCGACAGCCCCTAGCGCAGCTGCTTTTACAACCGCCTGAGCAGCAACCGCTAGCAACGCTGGAATTGCCGCAAGGAATGGAAATATTTCAACCAGTCTTTTGCAATTGTGTCACCTCTGACTTCGATAACATTAATGTCACCGAGGCGTTCTTTCATTTGACCGCATTAAGCTGATTAAGTTGCGTTTGGTTCGACCACACAGGGACAATTCCAATTAACCTTTCCGAAGAAATTTTTAATGTGACCCCACAATCGTTTCGTATTGCGCTTTTGATTTTCGCAAGCTGGTTTTCTCTAAGGTCAACTATAACTTTGTGGCAGGGCATTATTATTTATAAATGTTACAGGTTAAATTGCAACCGATATTAATTTTCCACAGGCGCATCAATGACCCTGATTAGATCACATGCGCCGTCCAACAACAAAGTTTTGTCAGAAAGAATCAAAGCAAAGCATTTGTAATCGGCCGTGTCAATGGACCCACCTACACGTGCATGAAAGTACATGTCAAGCACGGACTGTCTGATCAACTCCAGGTGTTCCAATCAACAGAAATAAATCGGGTTCAACGTCCGAACGTCAAGCTGAGAAATTCTGCAGACCTGTGTCAATGTTTTGTTGCCGGTCCAGGTAAGACCACAGATTATGATATGTACGTGAGACTTAATTGTCTGTGAAGTTAAGCAAAATGTCTTCAGAGGGTTCCTGATGACGGTTTAACAACAAAGGCACTCCATACACTCCTAACTTGCCAATAATCATCTTACTTTTCTCTTGGTCATTGTCTCGATTTGCATTTTGAAACGCCACGAACACGTGTTTTGGCGCGTTAAGACCATGTTGGGTACTTATTTGCTATGTAAGCTGTCCCAGAATATTAGTTGTCGTGTGCGAGTCTGTGGTGTGCGAGAGAAACGACAGCGTTGACGTGGTTCCAGAACTCATAATCGACAATAAACGGTTTTCAATGGTCAGTTAAGGAGTTAACACGGGCATCCATAATGTTAATGTTGACAACTCAACCATGCCAGCAGTGACACCATTAGCACGCCAGATTGCATCGTTGGCGTTGCCCTCCTTACCGGTAAACGTGATTGTGTGTTAGGCTCCAAAAATAACCTTGCGGACATCTCTGCAAGACCATAATATGTGACTGAGAGGAACCGCACATGAAAACCTCAATGAGGCTCCCTCATGTTATTGTCGACGCTGTGCAAATCCAAGGTTTTTATTCGGGTTGACGTTAATGATCATGTCTTCTATATCTGCGGCAGAATTATCACGTTTTGTAGGTCGTCGTATTGTATACATTTTATGACCTGCATGATAGGATGGGTCCTTATAAAACATCATAGACGGACAGCGGATTTAACATAATTATCGTTGTATCTAGCGTGTCCGAGAAATGTTGTGGCAACATCAACGTTGTCGAGAATTGCTTCGATTTCCTTTCCGTCGATGGAATAAAGTGCGCTGTCAAACAACGCCATGATGACATTGTTAGCAAATCCAACTATAGCATCGGCGTCATAATTGTTACCGTTGTCGATTTCCAAGAAAGCCTCACACGGAAGAAAACACCGTGACGTGTCCTGCATTTGCAATTCTTGTTTTAATGGCCGGAGGTCCCTGGACGGATACGAATAATACTGAAAATATTTTTTGCTCATATCTACTAACACAGGTGGGTCCATGCCAAACGTGGGATCGGTTGTATCTTTGAATTGGGCCATTGTTTACACTTATTTATTAATTGGTTCGTCTAATACCTTTTTGTGAGACGGAGTTGGTGGCTTGGCCACTCGTGGCCAGCTTCCGTCCACAACCGTAATACGTGCCTTATTGCCAGATTTGCAATCGCTAATTCAGCGATACGTTATTGAGCAGCTTCATTGATGATATAACTGACTGATGCGGGCATTGTTTCTGTCGATGGAAGTGTAATTCATTTGAGTTCTACCCGCGGTGCTCGAATAACTAATCGTCGTAGTCGATCTCGAAGCGATTGCAACGCCTGCGATCCCAGATTTTTTAATCCATCCGCAGCAACGTTTTTTATGCTAGCAACGCCGTTAGAACCTTTCGTGTACCTGTGAACATTCCCCAGACGCCAGTACCAAGCCCAGTTCTCGCGTTTACAACATGCACTGGTATCACACGTCCACGTACGAATGTCATTATCTTGGTCCACAAGGGTGAAACGGATATGTGTCAACCAGGGATTGTGGCATGGAAGATACACCTGTGACGCGGGAATAATTGATATCAAATCACCCGGTTCCACAGTTGGGGAAAAATTCAACAGTATACAAACGTGAGAAGGCACGGTTGTGGAAACTTCACTTTCATAACTGCCACTTATTGCGTCACAGGTTAAATTAATTTGAATTGTTGAGGTAATATTGACAATGTCAGGCGCGATACAGTATCCCACGCGTAAGATTCGTTTGTTGCCGAGAATGTTTTCAGGCCAACCTAAAATTGATTATATTGACGACCGTGCAATATCAACCGCGTATGGTGCAGATTAAATCGAGATGACAGAGCTGAGTGTGGGCTCATGTTCAAGGATCAAAATTGTAAAGTCTTTGCCGGTCACCAATAAATTCCTCCGTCGAATCTCTTAATTGATTGATTCTATGTCGTACGCGCCAGCGGAAAGTTCAACTTGTTGCCAGGTTGCGCCATCATCCATCGAAAACACAAATGAGTTGTTTGCGGAAAGACCACCGTGATCGGATATTAGGTCAACTGTAATAAACTCGCAACGACGCCAATGCGATCTCGAGTGTGCGAGATTCCCCTGTGGTAATTGGTATAGAGAAAGTTACATCGAATTCCGGTTTCGTTAACGAGATTGTGATCATTGAGGTAACGCTCGGGGTTGTGTTTGCACAAACACGCTGCAACGTAGCATTGATTTCGCGGAGAATTGCCTCAAAACTCATTATCGCGTTAGTCGTATAAATCATCGATGTCTCCAACAAGTTCATACATTAATAAGAAAAATGTCCCAGGGTCCATGAGGTTATTGGTGAGCAACCGCTGACAAATCGATGCGACCCCATTAACGACTTTGCGTGCGTTGTGGCCCACGCGAAACGATCACCAAGTGTTTTGAACCGATCCGCAAGGTCGTGAGACTCACACGGCCCACTAAGGCCTTCTCCTTTCTTCATTTGTTGTTCTTGCCCTTTTCTTCGAGCGTCAAATTTAGCAAGTTGTGCCAGTGCAGATGTAACTTCGCTTTGGGGCGCAGGGGCTTGCGGTTCGAATAAGGGTTCAGGTTTTGGTGATTCATCCGATGGGGAGAGAAATTCTTCTTTTTCCTCGGTAGGCACATCCGGTTCCATCTTATTGATTTGATCTGTATTGGCTTTGAAAGTCTTTTGTAAAATAGCTAAAGCTGGTGCAGCCCGTTTTTCACCTATGGCTCAATAACCTCAATAAGCTTTTTAATTTCAGACCTCATAGGATCAATACTACGTAATCTGCTTTATACAATCCACTCCTTGTATACACATGAGGGCCAGTTCTCTTTGATGAAAGTGGGGGTCCAATTCGCTGGTAGTTTATGCTCCAACATAAACTCGTTTAATTGCTTTTCCTTAGATGTTAAATGGGCAAACCAAAAAGGATTGTTAAAGATTAACTGCCGTGCTGATTCTTTAAATCTTTTATCTTTTGGTGGTTTTAACTTTATTTGGTATTCGGGTGATTCTTCTTGCGGAAGATGCATGAGTGCCTCTCCAACATCCTTTTGCAGTTCCTCGAACCTTTTTTGTATTTGTACTAATTGTGTTGGCGCACGCCTGATCGGACCAGGTTGTCGTTGGGTTACTATCATCGCGACAGTGGTTTCCGCGACTTTCTTTGTGTGTTCCACAGTTTCCAAAGCCTTGGTCACAATCTCTTTTGTTAGTTTAATCAAAGGTGCAAATGTTTGTTCAAAGCCCCCTGTGAGATGTTCTCGTGCAGTTTTTCGCGACTGTAAAATATCTTTGACACGCTTTCGCCCGGCTATAGTATTACGAATCAGTTCCTGGTGTTTGTGAGCAGCTTGACTGCGTCGCTTTCCATACTCTGCTATGGAATCACTCGCGGAAAGCGAAGCTTTCTTCGGTTAAGTTTTCTCGGTTTTCGACATTTATTTTTAGTGCTTATCGTGGTTGCTAAATTGCTTTATCCAAATCGGCTCTATATTTTCCAGGTTCATCAGTCAAGTCAATAGTGAAAAAATTTATACGGGTTCAATGTGGCATTCGCAAACATATTTCGAAATTCCACCCACGAGTGGTCAGCGGCACACCAAGTCCAATGAATGCTTGCAAGACCATGCGAGTCAATGCCGCGAAATATCATTAACATGTTACAGTTGTCTCTGATAACTTTAGGTACATGTGCGTATCGTTGTGTTAAATAAATCACATCTGTGTTTTATGTCGACGTCGAGAAAAATATTCGCGCGGGATTTATTTGGTTTTCTAGCATCACGTCATCGTATACGACAAGATTATTCTCACTCGGATCAAGGTCATCAATGGTAGGTGCTTCATCGATTGTGGAAAAAAATCAACCGTGGACGTGGTGGTTTTGCTTCCAAAAAATCTTTGAGTACGTCATAACACGGTTGATGGTCAGCCGACGGTGCAATCACGTACAATCAATCCCACGTCAACCATCGCAAAATCATATTCAACAACAGTTGGGTTTTCCCTGATCCGGACGGACCAATGAGTTACGCACGAACTGAATTTGGAAACATATCGCCGTGTTTGGATGGTTTGGGTGCTGCCTGCGCGGAAAAGTCAAGGACAGAAAAATCTTTGATTTTTCTCGACGCGGAGCTTTTCAAGTCTTTGGCATTTCTGGTGCATTTCCTTTTTTCGTGGTGCCATGTAAACTGTAAAAGCAATTGTTGTGCATAATACAATCATGTCTTCATATTGCGTCTGATGCCGCACAAAAACACGTATTGCGAATCCAACTCGAGTTCAAACACGTAATGGTAAATCCCCGATATCTGGAGCTTGTGTTCGATATGGAGCAAACAAGTTCACATTCATTGGTGGACGGCAAAGCCGTCTCACTTCCAGTCCCATTGGTGGACGCAAACGCGCTAGACTCTCTGGGTCCAGGTCTAAAAAAACGGGTCGTTGGCGGTGATATCGCTGCTGCGTTAGCGAAACTATCCGGGACACCATGGAGTAAATATCCTGGTGAAAACACCTCCCGGATACAATTACTATGGGCCTGGTACACGGCTGGATATACGACTTGATTCTAACAATCGACCAGCTCCCGCGAAAGCCCCTGTAGACTGTGTCGATGCTGCATGTTACCGACATGATCTTGCTTACAAAACATCAAACGATGTCCGTGCGAATCAACGTGCTGATGTAGATCTCATCCATGACTTGAACGGGGGTATGAAAGCCAAGATTGTTTTGGGCGGTGGACAAAGTCCACGCATTGGAGGTAAAATCTATTGATATAATAAACAAACATGAATAAAAAGACTGTAGTTGCTGAACGGGCATTATCGAAAATATACTACAGTCCTCGTGGTTATTAGACCGCTCGAGAATGGTTAGCTAAATAAGCGCTGTGGTAAATTTACCTATCTGCGCCAAGAAAGATTTCGCGCGGATGGTTTGATGTCCAAACACCTAAAGAAGTTCACCAGACTGATCTTTTATTTCTTCCACATGATCTACTATGTGGGCGTACTTACAAATACGCGTCAACCGTCGTAGATATCGCTAGCACAGTACACTGGACATCAGTACGTGCAGGAATTAATAATGAATCATAAAGCAAGGTCTCGTGACCACTCCAAACGTCATTTACTTGTCCATCTTTTTGGGGATGACGCTTATTGGTGCATTCGATGTTGTTGAGATTGCCTGCATAATCCGGTGGCCATCATACCCAAGCAGGTTATGAAGCACATCAGAAATTTGTATTTTGTTTGGACAAATTCGCAACTGTAGATTGCATGCGTTGTGTGCGGCTCCTCTGTTCGCGCCAGTGATATGACAGTGATCATTAACTTTCGCATCAGTGAAACTAAAAGCACCACCACAGATACAGCAATCGGTGGCCGCGATAAGCTTATCAATATCATCACGGGGCATAATCACGTCTTCGGGCGAATAGAGGTGTTTGTGGATCCATTTTCTGGTAACCTCAAGCGATTTAAGAAACACCTCAATCGAGTTCTGGCCACGATATAATATTGGTGGCTCCACAATTCCGTCGCATGGGACAACAATGTAGCTAAACCCGCATGGGATTTGTTCCGCAACTTATGCTGTATTTGTTATAACCTCTGGAGCGTTCACTTGAACATTCAAACATTCAAAGTCCGCATAAATGATATACGGTACTTTCATTTCTTGTTGCACCGAGTTGAATTTCCAAATGTTTTTGCCGAGTTCTGGCATAATTGTACGCTTAGGTGTTTTTGCTGATTCCACCACAATAAAATTCATGATTGTCAAGTAGCCGTTGAGAGATAAATAAATGCAGGCAGCGTCGGCATGGAAACTTTTACCGTGGTGCGTACTGTCTCGGTTAAGCAATCGGGAAAGATTCTTTATCCATACGTAATGAGATACCGACTCTGAACCTTTCATGCCGTCTATCAACAGCAGATCAATCTCGCTCCGTCTTTGCGAATTTTTGTTTTGCACATGTGTTGATAGCGCAAGCATATAAAAGCTTTTGTCCCAAGCGAACACGTTAACAGCGATACTGGGATTAAGTTCTTCAAACTTGTTCAGTATCGCCTCGGTATCCTGCACCATAAATTCAATGTCACCAAAATTGAATTCGTACAGATATTGTTCGTATTGTCTGAATTGTCACGCGCGGGATGCCTCGCGGACGTGAGCGCCCATTTGAAACATTAATTGTCAATGTTTTTAACATTTCTTGCCGACCGTGGCGGAACATAGTCTGGCTTTCACAAATAAATCTGTTTTTTGTTTTTTTTTCTTTACAGAATTAATATGCATAAATTTGCAGTTTTCTTGTCTTTCTACAAAGTAGATTTTCCGTTTTTAATACATAATTATTGTATTTTATTTTATGTCACAAGTATACAGAAACAAATTGAAGCAAAACGTCAGGAATTATGTGTTGTATACTCTTACTAACGTATTTCAGACATTAAACTTATTTAGTGGTACATAGGTATTTCTTTATTAATTTATTAATTTCAATTACTATAAAAGCGGTTCAGACTTCTGTGAAGAATTAAAGCTGATACTTACGCAAATAATTTTAATTATTTCTACTATCTGCTGGGACTGCTTATATTTTGATCCAATTATACGCCCAGGCTTATAACAGTTGAGTATAATTATTTTTTGAAGAGTAAATTGAATTCATTAAAACTTATAGTGTTTTATAAAGACGCTAATTTTAAAGTTCAAGAAGGTAGAGAGGGGCACTGAAATGGACTGAGGTAAAATACACTTAGAAGGAAAAAGATTGTCGTAAGTAGTATAGGATGGCACTTTAGTGTCACACGGGAATCCTATGTTAAAAAGGGTATGTGGATTATAGGATCAAACGGGAAATTAACATTACGCCGGCATGGTTTTTTAAAAATATTTTGTTTGTTTGTGACAGTATAGGGACAATGGAAAATTAACACTAGGCCTCAATTTTTGTGGGATTCCGGGAGAAGGGGAAATCCTAAGCTAAAAATGTCCATAGGTTTAACATGATTGGTGATTATAGGATAATCGGAAAATGACATTAGCCCTCCATTTTTGTGGGATTCTGGGGACAAGGGGAAATCTTAGTTTTAAAATGTTCATAGGTTCAATATGATGGGTCTCTAGTTGACATTTATACTGTCGAGAGGACATCATTGTTAGAAGTGGCTGACCTTAAATAGGACCCTATGGCCTCTAACTGCAATGAACATGGTGGGACTTGCTGACTTCTAACGGGAAACTTAATGTTAAAAACATCCATAGCTTTAACACGCACCTTGACTGACCGATACCTATTGATCTACTATTCGGCACTCATCTACTGACCACATTGGGTAGGATGTAAAAGAAGGGGTATACAATAGAATTTAAATCCCTAATAAACAAAGCAAATCCCTTATCTTCTCAATATCTTTCCTACCATCCCTTTTGAAACAAAACTACCATCACCATACCATAATAATAATCTCTACAACCCAATCAATAGTATCATATATTTAGTGTAAGAAGCGAAAACACAGAATGGAAAAAAAATAAATGCATTAATTTAAGAACGTGGAAGTGACTTACCTTTTTACAGTCCCAACAAAAATACATATCTCCTTTATAAATCACGTATTAAGCCCAAGAGCGGAGGAGGGGGGGGGTAGAATTTTTCCTTGTGAATTTTTACCGATTCCCGGTCATTTTTTGTGAAATTTACAAAGATTCAAATTTTAAATCAAAAATGTTGAATTTGAAGTTGCCTCTTGTATCCCTATTAAAGGTTGTTCAAATTGAGTAAACTTAATTTAAAACAGTACCCTAAACCCCATTTGTTTCTTGGATGATATAAATAAGTTATTGGGATACGAAAAGATGTTTCGGAAATAACGTAATTATTGTTGTTATTCTGAAAAATGTGTTTACGTCTTAATCAGAATAATTTTGTTATTTCGAATTACATCTTTCAAGATAATACACACACACAACACACACAAACACACACACACACACACACAGTGGCGGGAATAAGCTGTTTTGAAGTTGTATTTTGAATATATTCTGATATTTAAGGCAACATCCTCTTTATTTTAGGTGAGGGAAGTCTTTGCAATTTCGGGTGAAAAATGTACTTGTCAACAGAAGGATCAAAATATATTCCGGCTCAGAGAAATACCTTTATATCCTCTCTTCCACCAGCCCCCCCCCCCCCCCCCAAAAAAAAATGAGCTTAATGGTGCTTATCTAGGGTCTTTCGATAAAACATTTGTGATGCATTATATACATGTTCTCCATCTTCTTAGTGGAAGATATTATTTATAATCTAACTTATCAAAATTTAGACTATCATTAATGAAAGAGTTGGATAACTTATTGATTTTCATACCAGTTATCATTCATTTAAATAAAATGATGCACTTGAAAAAGGAAAAGTAACAAAAATTAAACTATAATAAACCTATTTTTAGCGATCATAAAACGAATCATATACATGATGTTACTCTAAATAAATTATTGGAGTTATGAATGTTTTATTTGAGCACCCCCCCAAAAAAAAAAAAAACCCCAACAAGTTTAAATAAAGGTTACAGCAATCAATTCATGTATAATAATTAACAGCTGTATAAAAAACATAACATGGTAAATAAGGATTACATTTTTTGTCTACAAAATATTTTAGACTTGTGAATTGTATCTTTTTTAAGTTACCTTTCTCTAAATTCTCTTTTCTTCTCATCTACCATACTGAGTTTAGTCGTGGAATTTCAGAGGCGCCACAGAGCTTTGTCAAAAACTATTTCTTAGCATAAACATTGCACTCATATTCTAGATTCCAAACTACATACATACTTTGGGTCCTTTATATATCAGCAAAGAAAATTGTATTTCTGGAAATTTTAATGATCATAACCTCACGGCAAGCTGTGTTACAGAAGACCAGAGTTGTTAAAACATAAGCAGGCGTTACACTTTGGCGCTCCGATAGCTTCTTGACAACGGGTCATGGCCACCGGTGGAGAACCAAAAAGTTAACGCAGGATTGTCGATAACGTTCTCTCGGAATCTTTCGGCGCCACGCAGTACTGAGAAATGGAAAACTCAAACAACGTTGAAAAGTTGATCTATCTACTGAACCAAAGACAACACTTCTGATAAACATTTCGATAAATCGGAGCTGTCTTTCGAAAATGATATTTATAGACGTCGTCAGCAAAAAATTTGCTTTTTGAAGTGATACGATTAGCCCACAAGATTGCTGACGCCCATGCAGTTTTCTTTAGATCGCGATGCTCGATATTTAAATGTTTACTGATATTAGTAGTTAAGGATATACTGTTACTACTTGTGAGGTCCTTAAACTTTCTCAAAAAAAGTGTTACGACCTATAATCGATTTTTAATATAATAATTATATGATCTTTCTATCAGTTGTTGTTAGCCCTCTTTATAGCTTCATATGAGACAATCTGTGCCTATCTGGCCATTATTGGTATGTGTCCGTTTGTCTGTCCTTCCGTATGTTTTCAAATTTCCGTCTTTTAGTCAATCCCTCTGTCTAATTGTCTGTCTCCCATATAATACTTAGAACAAAGTTCATATTTAAGTGTGATATCTGAAAAATCCCTATGTTGCACATCATCTCTAAGTTTTATCTCTCACGCCTAAATCGCCCCCCCCCCTCTCTCTCTCTGACGAAAGGGTATTTGTATCGTGTGCATCTGTCCATTTTTTACATCACTATTCGATAAAGGGCTCGAATTTTGCGTTATAATTAATTAGATCACCTGAATGTACCGACTGGGTAACATCGACCTTGTTTTATCCATGGTGCTCCATTTGTATTAATAAGTGATCTCTACTGAATGTCAGGATAACCAAAATTAAGTTTAGGTAATTAATGATGATGATGATGATGTAGACGACGACGAAGGCT
The DNA here is from genome assembly GCA_029931535.1 of Margaritifera margaritifera. Lineage (NCBI taxonomy): Eukaryota > Metazoa > Mollusca > Bivalvia > Unionida > Margaritiferidae > Margaritifera > Margaritifera margaritifera. Next base: position 1,669,811 of record JAQPZY010001419.1, on the reverse strand, counting down.
ACAACGACAATATTTATTATGATGGCGACGAGGATTACGGAAACGATGAAGCGGCAGCAGCGGGGGAAGACAGCCGAACACGAATTGTTTCTGTGTACATTTATGATCGACTGATAATGGCTTATAAGCTATGGATTTTGTTGCCACATTGCGATACAAATAACCTGTATAGACTGCAAACTTCAATCAGTCCAGTGAGATACGTATTGTTAAGAATGAGTTAATAGAATATATTGCCAATACCAAGAAATTCAAACTTTTATTTATTTATTTATTTTTTTGATGAATGAAGAATAATCAAACTTTTATGATTTTTATTGATGAATGAGGAATAATGTGACACGTCTTTGCTCTCTTCAACGCGCTCTGTCGTGTAGAATGAAGTACCATGAATATGAATGAATTTCGGCACGATGTACAATCAGCGGAATGCTCATACTGTATATTTTGTTGGAAAAGAAGCAAATACTTATTCAATAAAGATTTTGTTTTTACCACTTTGTCATTTCCAAGTGTATATTTGTGATGGAAATCTGTCATTTACTAACCCAATTTTCCAGTGTAGTCATCAATATAAAAATCCAAAAAGTGTGTTGTTTTTCGGGGTTTTATAAAAAAGATGTTTTGTTTTGTGTGTGTGTGTGGGGGGGGGGGGACTGCGGGTTATTTTCCTTTTAGCAAGTGTTTACCTAATCATTTTATGATAAGAAGAAGCGCTGTTGAGTGGAATTGTCCTGGAGTCAAACTTATGTAGAAGTCATCGGGTCTAGAGAACATAAAACTATGCTTATGAGTTTGAGATTCATTTCCACTCATTTACGAATCAAAAATGACAATTCTAAAGTAAACTATTTTTTTCATTTCTTGAAAACTAAATCTCAAGCTCCGACTTATCCTCAAAAGATTTATGATCTCTAGTTGAAACTGAATAGCTGCTTATCCGGATGTTGATAATGCTTTTGATTAGAAAGGCAACGGGCCATCAGTGATCCTTGATCTCGCAAGAGTCGTTCCATGGATCAATATTATGAATTATATTCATTCATATGTTATTAATTAATTAGTCAGTTAATTAATTAATTAAATTGTTTTATTTATTTATTTATTGAAACATTTATTCACACATTTATTCATATATTTACTTTCTTAACAAGATATTAGGGATAAGAAACACGATGACTTAATGTGCTCTGTCGAACGGTAGGATATTGACAGCATATTCACTTGTTCTGGATCTGTGTCTCGTAACTACTTGATATTGCCTCAGAGTTTTGTGCAGCGTCACGTACAATTGATGTCATCGATTTACCATAGATACCGTTACCATTTACGCCATACCTGGTCGTCTTTTCGTTGCGTGCACAAAGTCACTATACAAAATGTTATGTTTATTGTTAGCAGAGAATTAGGCATGGATACTATTTTCATACCAACGCTAAGTCAAAACTATTGAAACAGTAGTGTACGTGTACACATCTAATGTTTGCTTGGTTAGTTTGTTAGTTTAATTACCATATAAATAATTGTGAATAATGCGTGGGAGATTTGGGGGTTTTAGGGGTGGGGTGGGGTGGTCAGTATTAGCTTAGCTATTCCAAGCGAGCTATTCTATTTAATTCGGACGTTTGGATGCTTGGTTTGAAGCAAACGAGAAATGATGATTCATTCAATTTATATACATATATAAATCGCTTATCTTTTTCTCACTCATATAACTTTTCAGTGAAACAAAATATTTGAAGGTGGATGTGTACAAGATTTCCAAAAGGATTTTCTTTTATTTCATTTAGCAGTACCCAATGTTACCCATATACTTCTTGACGCAGTCAAAGCTGCCGCATTTGATGGCATAAAGTCAGACGGGAGAAGGGATGGAAAAGAGAAAGAGAAATTGAACAAGGGGAAAGCATGGAAAATGAGGACATGTAAGTTACTTGATATAATATGTACACAAAATATTGAAATCCCCAGCCCATAATCTTAGAAAAGTATATCGGGTCCTATAATTGTTATTGTAATAAATAAATAAATGTGACTTATACAATATTTGGAACTTCTGCAAAGCCTGGACTGACTAACATTTTGGTTTACTTTGAGATATTTGTTTCATTTTAAACATGAAGTCCCACTTTAATAATAGTTACAAGTATTAGCTTTCCATATGCTTGGATAATCCAATTTGTTCTATTCATTGCTTTGTTTGGAAAAATAAACACGTAAACCCCTCCTGCCAACAAAAGAAGCAACAACAACAGCAACAACAACAACAAAACAAAGCAAGTTTAGTAGGCAGGAGAATGAGGGAAGGTAATATGTTTTAATCTGGAATATGCTTTTCATATTGAGCAGGTTAGGATAACTTTAAGGTATGTTTTTATTTTATTATATCTTATTTTTTTGGTCTTGTTATTGTTGAGCGTAATTCTATTTCTAGAGCTAAAAATATCCTTCTATCGGGAAATATCAGTGAACGGATTAGATTGCCTCTCAAAGATAAAATGTTGCAAAGTACATGTAGTCAAACTGGATCACATACATGCGCTGTTGGTATGAGGCAACTAATGCAATCTAGTTTCCTGGTTGCTTTTGAAACTTAGCTGACATAGAATAAATCCATTTCGTTATCGAGTACCGCAAAACCTAGAGTGATATTAAGTGCTTATGCATTGACCGATATTTCTTTTACTTTACTGTATCACTGGCATCTGACAGGCTATTAGACTGATTGACGTGGAACTTTTTTTTCAAATTGAGGTGTAAAAACGCACATTTAGTACCATGCATGCGTGCATTTTAGATAGCAGACCATTTCAGGAGGATGCAACTTTAGTATAGTACTGTACACCATATTTTGCTCTTTGCTCTCTGCCATTTTACGTACTTAGGAAACAATCTGTAAACTATGCTACTGGACAAATTTTTAAAGATTTGTTTTATTTTTTAATTTTGAAATGACTTGTGATGATATAGAGTGAATTCAAATAGTTGCATGAGACTTGTAATCGAACAAGATAAGTGCTATCGCAAGATGCCTCACTTTCACGTCTACTGACTCCAGATTACTGTTAATCGATTAAATTCTCCAATGCAGATCCTGTGATACACAGAACTTGCTAAAGTTTTGAATGGAACGTAGATTGAGATCACACGGTCAAGTAAATATGTATGCTTGCACGTGAGTCTTATCGTGCAAAAAAATAAAACGCACTTGTAACAATAAAATCCTGCACCGGTCTGCAACTGACATCAACTTAGCTAACTGAAACTGGGGTTAAACCATCATTAATTTTCTTATATATCACATACATACATTTCTCCAAAATGAACTCTGAGAAACATTCAATCACATTAGGATTCTAAACGGTGACAATTCCATTATAGACCATTACACACACCAGGACTTGACAGCACTTGTCCAGCATATTTAAAGTTAACAGCTTCTCAAAAGGATTCGAGTGACAATTATTTTCCCTATATAGTCTCTACATTTGTTTGTCAGTACTGTATATTTTCCAGTGTGTCAAAATCCTAGTAAATCATAAGTTTATCTTATTTAAAGATGAACTCATAGTGTCGTCATAGGTTAACCAGCATTTTTTGAGAGGCTTAAATGTAAACAAAGTAACGTACCATGTGTCACCGACTTCACTTCTGGTGGGGCATTAATGCCGGATTACTCATTGTGGATCGAATTCATTACGAGTTAACGATACATACAATATCAGGTGTAATACAAAGTAAAAAACTGATTGTCTGGTCAGTTATGCAGAATTACAGGAAATTTCATTGGTTACACCTCGGGAAAATCAAAGTCTACGGACTTTCTGAAATACCAAAGTTGATGTGCAGAAATAGAGGTTTGAAATGTCAGTGGATACAATTCAGGGTTTTAGATCATCCGTTATCTGCTGAAATGCCATTTCCGTAAAATGAACTCAAGAAGACAAAAGAATGAAGACATTATGATTGACTCTGGCTAAATTTGTACTCTAGGTTGCGAAACAGTTGGAAGATGAAGTGAAATAGAGGTTAATGCAGAAGACTACAGATGGTTTCACCAGCTTGGCAAGAGTCCGCAAGGCAAAATCAGTAAGTTATACGCAATAAGTAAAACGCCCGATCATTGAGGACACCTGCATCCAGCCAATTTGCATCAAATAATTTCATGTAGCAAGCGATTTTTCTCTTAGTAATTAATGTACCCCAACCCCACCCCCTTGGTTTAAAGTCTCAGAAAGTCTCAGAAATGGATACAAGTTCACAATTACGTTATAAATATATCTCAGAATATTTTGTGAGTTACCTTTCGTCAAAAATAACAATTTCCCAATCTTTAATTTTAGACACATTTTCGATGAAACACCATTCATCGAATCGTCGAATAACAGACTCGGCACTGAAATTATCCGCTCTCACTCCCCTATTTACCTTTCCTCTGGACTTAGCAAAACTTGAAGAATTAAATACAGCCCTTGAAGTCGAAGTACAGTAGTTGATGATATTCGATTTTGATGAAATGTCATGGAACTAAACAAACGACAGCTAAATTTTTCCATTGTTTGATTGCACCTGTCTAATTCACATATTGATTTAAAAATGTACAAAATACAGCGTACTTCACTTTTCATTATTACACGCTACTGGTCCTTAAAATTAGTAGTGCTCATTACGTTGAGGAAATACGTTCTAGAATTTTAAGCAGAAATGAAATACGGCAATTTAAATTTCCAAGCGCACTTTTATGATTCAAGTTGTATGTAACTTAGGTATTAAAACCTTTCCAGACTATGTATCCAGCTGCGATCAAATCTTATCATAGTGCAAAGCAGTCTTGCTTTTATTTGTAGCCCGAGGACAAACTCCCAACGCGTTGATATCAGATACAGGCATTCCGTATTTATTCAGTATATTATACATACGATTTGAAGCTTCATTAAATATTTTTCTTTATTCGTTCAGATTTTCTAATCGTGATTATGGCAAGATTGTAGCTGAGATTTTCCTTCTTACTTCGGAGAAGTACATTTTCGCACTTCCACCATCGTCTGTAAGTACAGATCTTGTTTGTGAGCTTTTTTCCTGATTCTAATTTAGCTATTATGAGACTAAGTTCAGTTTAAAATTAGAAAGCAATATACATTTGTATATTTGCGTATTAAAACAATAAATCTTGAATTTGTGCCATGTAGAATATACCAAATGATTATTCAGAAATCAGAAAACAACCGTGTCAGCTTGCGATTTTCTTGGCAGCAAACTACATTGTAATAATTACGAGAATACAAAAAGTAGAACTTCGTAGCAATGCATTATAAAATAAACTAGAGTTTGTTTTTGCTTTTTGCCTTTCGATGTCAGGAAAGAAGTTGAAACTTCATACCGTAATAGAAACTTGTGGTGAGAAGTCACTCTCAAGGGCTTCCGGACTGATTAGCCAGCCACCCCTTCCCTCCTACCAACCGCACCCCCATTATTCCAGCTATCAAAGGGTAGACAGATTTGAAATTGCTGTGCATTTACTTCAAACGAAATTCCAAGTTTATTTTCACGTTGAATGCATTAATGTTTGGACGGTGTAGGAGTTTTACTATATGATAAACCACCACGCATGATGCATTTAGGTGTACTATTTTTACAATACAAAAACATTATTTGCAAAAAAGTCCATGTGCACGGATTCAGTAATTTTAAATCTTCAAAACCCCATACTGCTGAACAATACAAGATTATAGACCAAACCATAGCATTAAATCGGTGTAGTTGCATATTTGTGAGTAATTCGAGCATCCTAGAGTTTCGTACTACAGGACAAAAACTTTTATAGCTTGCTAAAATAGAGGAACTCTTGATTTACGAAATTTACCATTAAAGTTAAAAATGATATCTAAGTATTTCAATTCATGTACAACATCAACACAAAAATGCTTCGTTTGCCCTTAGAAAATATTTTCCCTTAAAAAATATCACAACTTAAGTTTTTAGGCACTTATATGTAATTTCCACGTATTGCTATGGTCAAACATACTATCTAAGGCTATCTAAAGTTGATTTGCGGATTCTGCAAATATAATTGTGTCATAAAAAATAACTCGTGTACAATGTTGTTATCTATCGGACAACCGTCAGAGTGCTTTGAAATATGTTGCTATCTATTGGACAACCGTCAGAGAGCTTTGACATATTGTTATTCAGATCATTGTGTATAGCGCAAACAATTAAAGTGGTAAATTTTCCCCTTGTCTTACACCTTTGTGAATTTCTCTGTACAATACTTCCCTTACTTTTATACAAATTATAATAACGTTAAAACTCTTTGCAAAGCAAAACATTTTGCCAAAGTTTACATCTATTTTTCAAAGTCTACGAAGTCATAGTATGACTTTTTATCTTTACTGAGAAATAAATCAACGATAAACATTAATCAAAAACTGTAATCAGCTGTAGAATAGTCTTTCCTAAAACCAGTCTGCTCTTCGCCAAAAAAACAAAATTGCAAAAAGGACAACGACTCAGGGTACAAAAATACAACTTACGCCAGAAGCTAGAACTTCTCTAGCACGCTGCATGTCAGTACCTACGATTGTTGTCATGTTTACTCATGACACTGCGTATTCTCTCCAGGGTTGGTTTATTCTTTGTGCGATGTTAATAATTTTAGTGATTTAGTATGCAGGGTGTGCATCCTAACATGGCCACAGTTTTGACCCGAATGTAAATCACTGATTCTTAAAAGACACATTTTATCTGGTAATGAAACGCCTTGAGGATGTTCTGGATGCCATGGTTTCCTAAGTATTTGTTTTTCTCCTGGAATTTTGGAACAGTTTTGCTCTTTGTTTAGCAACCTTGCGTAAAAATGTCTTTATTTTCTCTAAACACTCTAGATTATAAGTCGTCAAGTTAGGGTGCTTACGGTGAAAAGTCCACTTCTCTTTCTGCCCCCTTAGCTTCGCCATAACGCATATATATATATATATATATATATATATATATATATATATATATATATATATCAGCGATCCTACGCAAATGGTTGTTGGGAGAGAGAGAAAGAGAGAGAGATTAAATGTTTTCGTTAGATATGTTCACTAAATGAAGCAAATTTTGGCCTCTGATACCTCGAATAACTGCAGTAACAAGCTAAGATATGCATAGTCGATGGATTCTATATACATTGACCAATAATAGTTGTATATTTTACCCCTCTCAAGTTTTATGACACGCTTAAATATTCATTTTAGGGAGACAACTTCGCTTCCCAAATGAATTAAAACTCACAGTCTGATTTAGAGGGTGTTCTGGGACTCGACTGAAGCCCATTTTCCAAGCAAAACTGTACCATTCTTCAATGTTGAAATCAGAGAAATGCGGCCTTGTTAAGCAAAACGATCCGTCCATTTTAAGTTTGAATCTCCTTAGAAACAATCCTGGATCCGCCCGTGAAAACTGACGATATTACTCAGGAGGACGACTCCCCCTCCGAATATTGCATCTCCAAGCAGAAAAGACAGTGACTTTGCCAGGAATTATAACCGCAGTCGTTGAAAAATCCAGGACAGCAAGGATAGATCATACAACATTTACATGAAGTGTAGTAAAACAACAACGACAAAGTCAGACAATGATCTAATTTTAGAGACGGTAGGAGCTAAGTTGTACCGGTTTATAGTCTTATTTGTTCCCACGTTCCTCGATGTGTTCATTGAAGCTTAGATATGGGTCTTCTTTTGTGAAAACAAACAAGCTCAAATTAAATGTTTAGAAATGGAGCAACATCTGAAGACGCAAACGGCAAACCGCTCATGCTCAGTATTCGCCGAATAGGCTTATATGTAACACTGTATACACCACAATCATGCATGAAAAATAAATCTCATCACTTTCATACATAATCTCGAGCTCTCAACTCAAGGATCAATACCCAAAGGCCTAAAAGCATATGAGTACTGGTGCTTGCTCTTTATGGTGTGGAAACTCAATATTGGTCACATTGACATAAATGATTCACAGAGTGAGTGCAGTTTATATTTGCTCTTTGTGACAATACTCCTGACGTTATTGCTGAGTAAGTCCCTACGTGTAATACATTCTTTCTTGTATAGTTGTACAAACTTTCATTGAATGTCATCAATCATTTTATTTGTTTTGCTCACACACATATTTGCGGTCGTGGTAGAACTCATTGGCATCAGGTACTTGATGCTGTATTTCATCCAGCACATTATCTGTTATAGACTGGAAATGCTTCTTTAAAGGTATTTAGTGTGTTTAGACAACACACTTATTACTGGAAATGGATTTTGGCAAGTCGACCTTTTACATCGCATGGTAGGAAGAAAATGATTATGTTACTGTCTCTTCGAACATAAGTCTGTTGATCATGATCTCCTTTTCGACATAAAAATGATCCTAAATTGTACAGTACACGCAATAATTAGTACGTAGATATCTCTTTCCGATATAAAACGAAAACATTCTTTCTTTAGTAGCTGACGGAAAAGGCAAAGAGACTATGGCCAAGCCGTCTCAGATAGCTGAGTGACTGACTTTTTATTTAGTATTCTTTTTGTATTTATTTGTCTTTCTAGAACAAGTAATCAAGCAGAAGTTCATGTCGAAAGATGAGCAGTGGGCCTTTGGCTGGACAAGGAGAGGAAGGTTTTCCAGAAGAATCTGGGGATTCTACCCCTCTTCATGTCTAAGGAGCCTGCCTCTGTGTTAAAGAAAAGAAACTTTATTTATTTGTTGTAAATATCCTCTCTGAATCTAACTTACAAGATTAGACGTTGCTTCCCGAGAAAATGATTTTCACACTTAATATTTCTATTGAGTTATTAACAGCGCAAAACTTTGCTTCGAGACAAATACCCCGTCTTTTCATTCAGGACGATAATGTACCAAATATAAACTTATTTTGTCTCATAGATTTGCTATCGCGTTATTTACAGCGCAAATAATTTGCGTAGATACAAATAAATCGTCCTTTCATTCAGGACGAGGACGTACCAGATATTTGTATAAAATTATTTTGTCTCATAGATTTACTCTTGCGTCATTTACATCGCTGCTACTCTGCTTGGAGACAAATAAATCGTATTTTCATTCAAGACGAGGACGTACCAATTATTTGTATAAAATTATTTTGTTTCATATTTTTGCTGTTTATTTTTCAACAATATTGGTGTTGAAAACAGAATGTATATATTGAAATTTAGAAATAAGATCTTTTTAGTTTGTTTTGTTAGTATTTAATGGAACTTTAGGCCTGAAAATTAGTATTAATGATAGCATGGTATTCTGTGTATTGATGACTTTCTCCAAAATAAAGTATGTAATTTAAGAGAGAGAGAGAGAGAGAGAGAGAGAAAGAGAGAGAGAGAGAGAGAGAGAGAGAGAGAGAGAGAGAGAGAGAGAGAGAGAGAGAGAGACGCTGCAATACGTTTTAAACGAAAGGGATTTTTTTAAACCTTGGATCGTGGACCATCGGTCCTGGAAGTCCTGTCTGTGAACTATAATTTTATACAATAGGGGAATTGTATTTTTAAAAACCTTTCTAAGAGTAGCCATCTAAAACGCTACTCTTTTCTAGTATTATGTAGAATGACCACGTGGATGAAATATCGTGTGACAGTCCATTAAAAATCAGAATCGAGATGCTTAACCGTCGTATGATATGCTTAGAAATATATGAGGCTCAAATTATGAATTTCTCGGTATAATATTAAGGTTCTGTAGGTGTTATATAGCAATCACAAAAGAATCTCATTATCTATGGAAGGACAGATTGGTCTTATCTGTTCAAGATATGAAATGCATCAAGGTGTCAAGAAGGCTGCATTGGAAATAATGACTATACATGCCGAAACATAAATTAGTCTTCCCGACAGGTTGCATAACATATGTCATAGAAAAACAAAATAGAAGAAAGGAGAGGATAGGATTTCGAGTAGCTTATCGTCCATTATTGCAAATATTGTTTTCTCGTTTCCGCATTATTTGCTCTTTCGTCCCCTCTCGCTGCTAAAAAGCGCAAAGATAATTGTCAAATCAGAAATAGATCAATTACGAAATTAATAAAGACAAATCATACTGCTAACCATGATTCGATAAATCGGATTTTCCCAGGGTACAAAATTGTGTATGCAATAAATGAATTAGCACGCAAAAAGCTTTTATTCTTTACTAGCTATCAAAAACTAATAAATAATGATTCAAAATCTGGTCTGGATGTTGCAAACCCATGCTAACTATCAGAGTCAGATTCAACAAAAACAAATATTGAATTTTGATTGGTCAATATCCAAACAATGCTAATTAGACGTAAGAATTTTGAGTCCTGTCTGAGCTTGAGAACGATAATGCTTTCTTTCACCTTAGGGATGCCGACAATCCTCTCTCTCTCTCTCTACACACACACACTTATCATCAAGGTTAGAGAATTGTAATTGGTCCTCTACGGAGATTCGAACCCGGATCCGCGGCACCCATCGTCTTGCCTGTAAGCACCAACCGCTATACCATCTCGACCATGCACACATCACCAGAAATGATGCTACAAAGGTGGTGGTATAGGCATTCGTGCGTAGCAGACACCCGCATGTCGACCCATTAGTTAATTATCATGTAAGTACACAGTCCATCTGGATCCCTAGTACATAAATCAAAGTATATAGAAGTTATTATAGAAAATTACAAATATACACCAAACAAATTCTGCTTATTTTATTAAGCATTCTCCTGTAGGATCCAGGGATAGCACTTTCCGCTCTGTTTGGTGGATATTTGTAATTCTCTCTCTCTCCATATATATATATATATATATATATATATATATATATATATATATATATATATATATATATATATATATATATATATATATATTTGGAAAGAGATAGAGAGAGAAAACAATCACGTGCACAGTATAGGTGATGTATTTAGTTCCTTTATTCATATATCTTTGAAGACATGGTATCATATTGCATCTTCGTTTCCAAGTTGTAGAGAATATTTGCTGTACTTGCGACGTTAGATGTCCTATTCAGAGTCTATCCTGCACGAAATTTTAGTTTCTGGCTGAAAAATATACTTGCATTAAAAAGACACAAAAACAAAATCGACTCATTTGTCGTGTTTCTGGGCGTCCTACGAGGCTCATTTGTCATGTTTCTGTGCGTCCTTGTCCCCGGTAAATAAAGTTCTATGTCATGCTACTCCCTGAAAATAAAATTAAAAAAATTTTCTAAAATATTTTTGTCGTACTACCTGAAAATAGGTTTCCAATATTTCATTGTTTCCTCAAACTAAATAGCAATGCTGTCTTGTTCAACAAAACTCCTGGTAGGACCTTGTGTGGCAAATTGGAATAGTGTCGTTTTAGTCAAAAGGAAAACAGTTGCCTTCGGACTGCAATTTCCTTCAGATAGTCCCTTTCCTGGGTGATACAAAGTATGATTTAACTAATTAACCGTTATTTTTTTTTTTTTTTAAATTTGGTACTTCACAAATATGGTATATTGTAAAGCTGATAACCGTTTGAGTTGTAGGATGGATGCTTTTGTTTAACTCCTTTTTGAGTAAAAAAACCTAGAGGTTTTGCTTGCAGATCGTCTCAGGTAGATGTACCCTTCTCTCCCATTGGAGTTGCTGATGCTTTACCGTTTATACTATGACACCTCTTACAGCATTGATAGGCAACAACTTTTTAAATAACTGTAGCTTGCAATTTTCATTACAAACTCTTCATCTGAAATAAAATTAGAGACTTTTTTTCTGAATTATGCATATAGTCGATTTGCTGGGATTTGACTGGCCTTTGAGTTGGAGAAGCATACAAATTAAATGATAAATCTATTACTTGTACATTTATTTGCACTAAATTACAAGTTTGCACTTTGGTATGTGAATCTTGCAGTGTTTTAATTTCAATATTGTTTTATTAAAAAAAATTATATAACAAAAATGTTTATTTTTATCCATTTAATCTGCGTCCATCTCAGCTGTTGTCCATGCGGAAGGAATAGCAAATACAAAATATTACCCATCTCTAACTATGTTTTTTGTGTAGGTGAATAGGTGAAATGGCTAGAGTCAGCACTAGAATTCCATGCACGTCAGACCACGTTAACAGTTGGTAGCAACCCACATCTAATCCTTATCTTGTTAAATCTACTCAATAGAACCCTTTGGGTAATTTCTCTAAAACTGCTTATTGATACAATATTGTACCACTGCGCAATAATAAAACAATATCTCTAAAACATTCTGGAAAAGTTACATTCGAGTTAGTGTAATTAATAACCTAAACATTGAACTGGATCATCTAGAAATTATACAAAAAATCTTAATAAAAGCAAATTTCATGGCCAGTTAAGGGGCAACAAACATAGCACAGGTTGATTGTCGAATTCTGACGATGCATAAAGTCTACATAAAACCGAGTAAAAGGAACATCCTGTCATGCTAGAACCTAAACAATCAAAAACGCATGCGTACGGATGCTGTAACCTTCTCGACAATGTTCTTAAAGAGATGACAAAGGCTGCAGTCATTTTAAAAGAAAAGAAACAAAAAAGAAGATTTGTCCGCATATGTAGCAACTTTGAAGCATAGTTGCAAAGTTTGGTTGCATTTTCTCCAATGTCGTTTGCTCAATAGTAAAGTGTAGGTCAAAGTGGTCATGTAGGGGCATTTATTTACTCAAATTAAATTAATTGTTGTTTAAAACTTTAATACTAATATAGTTCAACCAAAATCTATTCAGTTTTGATTGTTGAATGATCTGCATCTTAAATGTCATCAAAAACTTCCAGACAAAAATTATTGATTGCTATTTTTTTCACAGTTGTGGCCAGGTGTTAAAGTGGGTCAAGAAAAGAAGACACCGGGACTACCATAACAAATAACAGGGTACTACGAATTGCTTTCAATACGAGCAGCTTTCATTGTGACATCACAGCGCGCCACATTCAATCCGGTTTGTACTGAATCACACCTTTAGGTTGACCTCGTCCAAAAATGTCCACGTACTTTACCATTGATTGTGCCGTACGTATTTCTCGAGGCGTGTATATAAAGACCTTCCAAAGAATATGGATGTATGAGGAAGGATCCAAATGAAGTGAATAATCGCCATTTAAAGGTATGTGTAATCAAATTGTAAAATAAATGACACCCATTGCTGAAATAGTCGGTACTGAACACCTACATGAAATGTATGACTTGTACCATAAAAGACAGCGGTCTAAGTGGAGTGGAATGTGATGCGCTTGGTGACAAATGTATGGTCGAAAATCAGAGACCCACTTGGTGACAAATGTATGGTCCAAATACAGAGACTCGTTTGATGACAAATGTATGGTCCAAATACAGAGACTCACTTGGTGACAAATGTATGGTCCAAATACAGACTCACTTGGTGACAAATGTATGGTCTAAACACAGAGACAAGTTTGAAGTTTTATAAGAAAACATTTGTGAATTTTACTTTTTATTTTGTGAAATGAGAATATTATTACTTATGAACCTGTAATATTTTTCTAGATTTAAAAAAAACATCTTTGTTCTGTGCACTTTGTAGTCTGGGACAGCGGCCTACAATGCCGATTAAACCCTATATTCTGTTCTGTCCTGGATAGTTAACTCACCTAATGTCACAGCAGGATATAAACGAGCAAACTGAACCAAGAGAAACACTAATCATATATTGATGAAAACGACAATGGCGATGATAATGACAATGCGATAGTGGTAACGACTATAATAATGACTTTGATTACGACGACGCCAATGAAAGAACAAAGACGTTCATAGCACTTTAATGTCATAAAGTGTATCAATTGCCATAACAATTTGAGGAACAATTGTAAAATTTTAATTTTAATTAATTATTTAATAATATATTCATTTATTTCAATGGAAATGTTAGAAAATGATTTGAAGTTGGTACCTTCTTTCCTATGAGTTCTGGACCTTTTTATTATTTTGTAAATTATTGGTATTGAGTCAGTATTTGTAATCCGAGGTTTAGCTGGTCATTGTTCAACTTGCTCAGTTGGACATCAGTTATGAATGAAAGATGAAAACTGGTCTCTAACTGTTTGAACTGAATTGTCGCATTTCATTTCCTTTTCACCTTTAATATCGTAAGACGCACACAAATATATACCCTCATTTAGTGTAAAATGATGTAAAGAATAGACATTATGCCGTAAAGAGGAGACATGAAAGACAAAGGTAGTGAGAAGACCTCCATGACTTTATGCCTTAAAGAAGAGACATGAATAGCAAAGGTAGCGAGAAGACCTTCATGACTTTATGCCGTAAAGAAGAGACATTGAATAGCAAAGGTAGCGAGAAGACCTCTATGACTTTTCGATATAAGACTATGCAGCATGCCCATACAAAGTATTTAGACATAGAGCAAAGTCATGGAAAAGTTTACATTTAACCAACATTTTGATTCGTCTGTAAGTGGCTGATTTCAATTCATACATGTTTGGCATGTAATAAAATTATATCTTTCTTTCAGAACTACATCGTATCGCCAATATCCTGATGGACGCAAATTATAGTTCATAAAGACCTACCACAACTAATTCTTTAAATAAAACAGGGTTGAAAGAATATATTCATAAAGCAAAGTTATTTGTCCCATTATCATATAAATATCTTATATGTTGTCCTAATACTTAGAATACAAGTTGCATAGTTTGAATACCCTGATATATCGGTGAAACAAGCTGGCCATTCCTTCATAATTTTATTAAATAATTTGAGATAGAGTGCATTTTCGTCACGAAACAAACCAACAAAAGCTAATCAATTATGCAGCGAGTCAAAATGTGTTTCAACTTTCTTGACTGGATTTGCAAGAATAAATGGGCTGCATGGTAAACATCATACGTTGTTTATAAAACCTGATACCATAGTAACATGTGTCTACATTTTTCAAACTGTTCTAATTATAACAAATGAAGATTGCAAGGGCATGTCTATCGTATATTAGCCACCTTGATCGAATATCTATCCTAACCTTCTTGTAAGTCTTTTTTGCACTCATTTTAGTTTTGATGCTTTTTTGTTTTTATTTGTTTGTGTTATGTAAGAGTGCACTATCTCGCCCAGGAAATAAAAATTATCCATTAAGAAAGCTATTTCGCCGTGAGAATAACAATAATCCATTAAGGAAGCCGTTTCAACATTCTTACTAGGCTTGCCAAATCTATGGGTTTAACAAAATGTACAATATCTTTTTCTTTCTTTGATATGTTGCGTTCATGAATCGGATTAAAGAATATCTTCGTTCTAAATCTTTAAATCATTGCCACAAGTAAGGGAATACAATTGACAGTCATACTTATATTTAGTTTTTAAATGGAACATTTCCCATGACCGTCATACTTTGCAAATGAAAATGCTTTAAATTCATGTGAGACAAAATATCCATAATATGGAATCTACGCAATATAGATTTCGTTCCCGAGACGCACCGAGAGAGTGTGTTATTCAATGCAGCAGGCACCAAGCAATATATTTGATAGATAGAAAGAAAGATTTTAAAAACTACTTTGGATTTTTGGGATTTTTTTCGTGCTATTATTACTCAACATACAGAATCTGGCCATAACTAAATTCCCACGTCTGAAAATCCAGTAGACTTGCATAGTAATTGACAAATATTGAAAAAGCAAATACAAAATTAAAATTTTTATCAGATTCAGCTAAATTATATATCTGAATATTCAACTTTTTGAACAGTTACTTCAATTGTAAACTTTCTGAAAGATACAAAGATGTATAAGAATTATAAACCTGCATATAAAAAGGTTTGCATAGCCTTTCAACATAGGGATTTATGGAGATTTGACTTTTCAAGTTATAGATTCCATACATAAAATAACCTCTTATAAAAGTTTATTTAATGAATACGAAACAGAATAGATTTTTTCAATAGAAGATTTATATTCCCAAAATATATGAATAAACGTTTTAAAATTTCACTTTTAATTAAAAAAGAAAAGATATAATTTACTACAAAAGTCTTTGGAATTTAATGAGAGAGAACTAATTTAAAGACATTTTCCGTAGATATGGCGACATTCCTGTCCAAAAGTCACACACACACACACACACACACACACACACACACACACACACACACACACACGCACACACACGCATTCTTTCAAAATATCACGTCGAGAAATTTCTCCTAGAGCTGCATACAAATAATTGTATTACTATCATTGTTGACACTGGTGTTGTGTTGCTGTTTGTATTATTTTCTTTGTTTTCGTCATCTTAAAGCACAAAATATTATAACAATGGTTCTGTATTATTTTTAAAAATATGTTTATTTATTATATCACGAATGTGTAAATATAACATACGATTTAATACAGTCTGGTTCTTCCGAAGCAGATACTTGTACATGTAGATCATACAATATGGTATCAAGATTTTCTGAAATAATTACTACATTCGTTGGATGTGTACGGCACATTCGTTGTCTGCCGCGATGATTTGGGCGGATGTGCGCAGATCATTGTCGACAATCAAAAAGTAAGACACAATTGAGAATACACATATCTTATATTGTTGATGTCGTACAAGAATATCTTCCTTAAAGTGTCATTGGTGTGGTTTCACGTCCAGGAAGCACTTCCATTTAATTTCGTCTTGGTATAAGATGAACACAATATTCGAATATACATTACACCTCATGGCCCTTGCTCAATAACAAGAAGTTTATGTCTGGAAAAATAAAGGGTGCAGATTGGTTCACGTGAATACTGGACGGTTCCGATTATTACATTATACAATGTATCAGCACAGCATATGACATGCGCAAGAATTTATTATTTTACTATACTTCACAGAAAGGGTTGTTTCAAGAGTGTAGTATGACGATGGGAAAACCTAGTTTCAAGAGGACTGATCTAAATTTATTTTCCAGATGTGCCAAAATATTTTATCTGCTTATACATGTTCTATATCATCCAAAGCCGTGGTGACCCAAGCTCGATTTATAAGACACAGTCAATCAGGGCGATAATATCTTCAACAACAAACAGTGGAATTGGGGCTTTAATAGTAAATGATGCAGGGTGGAGTAATGATTAATTTGATAGGAGGGTTTGCTTGAGAGAGCTTAGTGGTTTCAATAGAAACTAGATTTGCAAGCGATAAGTCTGATATGATCATACGGGCGGCTGAGATTTAGAGAAAAAAAGAACTAAAGAAAAACATAATTATAATTGAGGGAATCAGAAGGGGTTATTAATATTGTCGAGAAAGTAATAGATAAAATATATATTGTTACCGGAACAATTTGTTTTTAGACTCATCTGCAATTAATTCGCTGTGACAAATATAGACCGAGTTTCCTCTGTCTGAAATTATTACCTTTGGTCCTTTTTACGACTAAATAATTCGCACAGTAAGTAAACGAATAACGAAAGGCAAATTTAGAGACAGAGGAAACTCGAAATATGACAAAAGCTGAATTGACGTTAAAATGGGCACTGCAGAGGAGAAACATAAGTAGAGTGAGGGTGTATTTATTGCCCCCACGTTGAGGAAAAGATGGTGATTATGTTGTCTGCCAGACAGGACGTGCGTGCATGAATATTGTTGCGCATCTCATCCTTCACCTTTTGAGAAAGAGACTTTAAACTTTGAGATAGAGGAGGTATCGCTTGCGTATATACAAAAGTGAGTTTTTAAAATGTTTATCCAGCCTCTGGTTGTGGAGCAAGAGGTAGTGTGGACACTCATGTAATGTATATATAACTATAACGGGTAGCGGAGGAATAAGAAGAGATAAAACGTGGGAATAATGTTGACTTGATGAGTCTTCTTGTTCCTCCTAAATATCAAAACGATGCATAAGATGACAAGAATTCATTCTTAATACAGCACAAAGATGGGGATACAGAATAACATATACAGTTGCTATCAAGCAATCAATCCACATTAGTACAACTGAAGCATTGATATTTCGTAATTGAAAAGAATTATCTTTTTATTAGTATTTCTTGTATATCTTTATTCGTAATTTATAAATTGTATCAATGATCCAGTTGAAGAACCTTTTGTATTAAAAAGATATGGTTCAATAACAATGTCAAAAATACAATCAGCAATGTTAGTTCTCATTAGATCAAATTTTATTGACCGACGTAACAGGTATTTGGATTTACACAACACCTGAGGCATTGATTGATATTTCTGTTTGAAATGATTAAATTAATCTAAACTCTTCAAATGAAATGAATTTAAAAAATTTGCCTAGCGCATATATTCTGGAAAATAATACTGTTTTTACATCCTTTATATTTTACGAAATCCTTTATTATGTAGCTAAATTATAGAAATGGAAGGCGGTGCGACGGAGCTACTTTGTGTCGACAGTTTAGATAATCTTTGATTGAAATCTTTCAGCAGCCCGTGATACAAGGAAAACGAACACCTTAAAACTTCACAGCACTTCTCTCTGCTGAACCATATATTACTAGGTGTGGTAACCAAAATATCTAACACAATGACTGGATGATAATTGAAGTCTTCTAGGACATAACTGTTGATGTGCCATTTTCATCATCACCAGAATTCGACTTATTTCGATCGGAATCACTTCCCATATTCATTGACTCACTGTTGAAGCATGCATTGTTTTCTTCTCATGTCGGATAATGAACTCTCCTAATATTAGGAGGGCGGAAAGGTCAGCCATTACATTCGTTTACATCCAAATAAATAGCATTAAAGCGTTGGCGGCTTTTTCATCACTCGTAGCAGTTAATTGAGAATAACTTAAATCAATTAGGTGACGTGTCAAAACCTGTTCCAGACATCTAAAGAATCTTGCCAAGAATATCTGGTGTTGCAGATGGAAAAAAGGGGAGGGGGTTGCCTGTATAAAACAAATGTTTAAACATTTATGGAGAACGTTAGGCATAAGCATACGGAGTGCAAGGTAAATTAAAGATGTTTTTGCTAATTTTCCCTGTTTTCCTTCTTTTTTCTTCAATAGCATACGCTAACGCTTTTTACACGTATTTACCTAAATGTTTCCCCACATAAAAAAAAAAAGAACTTATAAAGTTACATTTAAAGTCAATATCGATTAAAGTGAATATACCAATTTAGTGAAAAGGGAGGAAGTAATTCTCTAAATACTCTCTCGCACAATCATGCATTATATAAAGTATCCGGCCACATGCACTTGACTGCCTCTATGTTTGAACGCTCAAGGTCAATTAGGAATATATGAGTCTTTCTCTAGTGCGGAATGTTCAGATACAATCTCGTGGAAACAAATAAGTACAGAGATTTATTCACTTGGAGATAAGCCATTGATGGGAGGTATTACCTAATATGTAACTGATTTCCCAGTTGTATATCAGCATTTTTGTTTATTCTCATTGACATATAAAGCTGATATTGCAATCAGTGCAATGTCAGACAGTGTAGCTGGGTGCAGTTATATGCAACGACATATTTTAATTTTGATCCTGGAAAATCTCAAGCTCGCCTGGGTTGATGTCAGCCCGGCTCATAAACTCCGACAAATCACCTTTTAAAATGATATTTTGAGTGTCCACGTTAGACGTTTAAAGTTTTCCAGTTTGATCTTGGAAAGTCACAAGCTCGCCTGGGTCAATGTCAGCAACAACCCGGCTGGTAAACTCAGTCAAATTCGCTTTTGTGGCAAATCTGCTCAAATCCACATCAGCACCGTGTCGTCTGGCGGTTGAGCTTCTGTAAATGTTAATAGGCATTTGTTCAAGTGTAGTTTAATGTAAAATCAATAAGTGTTTGCGGGGTTGGTGAACGCTCAAGTGCATAAAGCACTTTAACAACAAGGTGACAGCATATTTGCCCGTCCAGCCGAGTTTGTAACGGCAGTGTTGAATAATCAACAACTTCACGCGGCGGCGCAAACCCGTACGAGTCAAAATATAAGAGATGTTTGGGTGTCACCACGTATGCAACCCAATGAGTTCCAGGTCATGTTAATGAATCTAGGTTAACACTCCCGGTTTCCCGCGTGCCGGAAATCATCGATGCATTCCGCATACAGACACATAGAAAATGCTTGACTTTGTCATTGTGAGTAAATCAAAATTCGTCAACAGCGTGGCCACAACGGAAGGCCACTTCCCCTCGGGAGCCTTTGGTTTCCACGCCTGGAAAATTGATTACCTTTTCAGTCCCATTTCGGATGCACTTCCGACAGCCCCTAACACAGCTGCTTTTGCAACCGCCGGAACCGCAGCTGCTAACAGCTCTAGAATCGCCGTGAGGAATGGAAAGATTCCACCGGTCTTTTGTATTTGTGCCACCGCTGACTTCGATAATTTTAATGTCACCGAGATGTTATGTTGTTTGGCTGCATTAAGCTGATTAAGTTGCGTTTGTGTTAACCACACGGGGACATTTCCAGTTAACTTTTTTGGAGAAAGCCTCAATGTGACCCCACAATTGTTCGTATTGCGCTTTTGATTTTCACAAGCTGCTATGGGCTAAGGCCAACATTTACTTCGTGATAGGACATTATTATTTACAAAACTTAACAAGTTAAATTACAAATTTGAGAAAATTCAATAAATTTTCCAAAGGTGCGTCAATAACACTCATTCGACCAATCAAGCCCTGCAACAACAGAGACTTGTCGGCGAGAATTACATCAATACATCGATACTCTGTATCACCGAGGCCTATACGTGCTTTGAAGTATCTGTCCACCACTGACTGCTTAAACAGGTCCAGATGCTCGAGGTAATAATTCGGATACGACGTACGAAAGTCATGCTGGGAAATCTGCAATCCTGTGTCAACGTTTTGGTCTTGGTCCAGGTATTTCAACAGTCGATGATACACACGAGCGATTTGATAGTTGTCAAAGTTTAGCAAAATGTTTTCGGTGGGTTCTTGTCGACCGTTTAACCTTAGCGACACCTCACTGTCTCCCAGTTTTGCAAATATCATTGAACTTTCCAGATGGGTGTTCAGATGGTCCACGCTTTGAAATGTTATAAACACATGACGCAGTGTGCTAATACCTTGTTAAGTAATTAATTGCCATGAGAATTCCCGTCGAGCGTCGCGTTGGTGAGAGTCTGTGGTCATCGCGAAAACTGAAATTATAGATGTTCCGCCAGACATCATAAATGATGCTAAACGTGCGTCTGTGACTACTGATGGACTAATTGATGGCATCCAAAATGTAAATTTGGATAACACAACTTTATCCGCATCGGGAACGGTGACACCATTGCGCTGAATTGCATCGTTGGCGTGACTGTGTGTTTGGCCCCGAAAATAACTTTATGAAAGTCGCTACAAAATCCGAATATGTGTGCGAGTGGAATCACGCAGGAAAACTCACCGCAGTCGTTAAGCGGGGATTCGACGCTGTGCAAATCCACCGTTGAAATTGGGATAGTCTCCGGTTACAGCAGGTTCTGTATTTAAAGGGTATTTTATATGATCAAGACGGCCACTTGTGTCTTTGACAAACATCATAGAGGGGCCAGCAGACCTTGCGTAATCTTCACTCTACAGGGCAAGTCCGAGAATTGTTGTGGCAATGTCGACATTGTCGAGAATTGCTTCGATTTCCTTTCCGTCGATGAAATAACGTATGTTGCTGAACAATGCCATGATGCCGTTCTTGACAAATCCGACATTATCACTGGCGCCGTATGCGGTATTGTCGTCGCGTACAAGCTTTCCATGCTCTTCCAAGAATGCCTCACACGGAAGAAACGAAACTACCGAGATGTGTCATGAAACTGAAATTCCATTGGCTCTTCCTTGTTTGGATCCCTAGCATCGTACGAGTAATATTAGTAATTTTGCTTACTTTGATCTCGCAACGCAGGCGCGTCCATGTCAAACGCGGAATCGGATATATCTTTGATTTGAGCCATTGTTTATACATTATTGTTTCGTCTAATACCTTTTGCGGGACAGCTGTAATCCGCTTCCCATTGCCAGATTAGCAATTACTGAATCAGACAGACGTTGTTGAGCAGCTTCATCGATGATTTTACTGAGCTTATTGTTGTTGATGGCAATGGAACCGCTTTTTGGTGGTGCTCGAGTCACTAATCGTCTTAATTGATCTCGAACCGATTGAACTACTTGTAATGTACAGTTGTATTGTCAAGGCCTCACCACGAAGATCTAACATGTACCCGTGCTGGTCCACAAGGGTGAAACGAATATGTGTCAACCGGGGATTATTACATGGAAGATACACAGGTATGGGAGTAATCGATATCAGATCACCTGTGTCATCAGGCTGAGAGGCTGATACTTTATAACTGCCACTGATGACGTCATATGTCAAATTAATCTGAACCGTGGTGTGATACTAACAATGTCTGGCACAAAATTTTAACTGGTACCATCGGGTCCTGCGCGCAAATTTTGTTTGTTCTCAGGATTTTTATTAATATTTTCGGGCTAACCAAGAACTTTTCTCAGCGATGACTGCGCAATTCAATCGAGATGGCAGAGCTGAGTGTTTCAGAACTCATTTTCGCGTTAGTCGTATAAATCATCGACGTTTTCAACGCGTTAATGCATTAACAAGCCAAACGTTCCCGGGTCCATGCTATCTTTGGTAAGCTACCGCTGACAAATCGATGCGGACTCATTAACAACTTCCTGTGCGTTGTTGCCCGCGCGAACCGACCCCACAAGTGTTTCGAACCAAACCCGCAAGGTTGTGAGGGTCACATAGTCTACCAAGTCCTTCTTCCTTCTTTATTTGTTGCTCTTTTGTTCTTTGAACTTCAAATTTAGCAAGTTGTGCCACTGGTGATGCAGCTTCGATTGGCGGTGCAGATTCTTGCTGTTCGTGCTGTTTTTCCCTCGCGGGTTTTGTTATCTGCTTGCAAAATTGTTTAAATCCTTCTAGTTATTCTCTCCACGCTGATGGTTTTTGCAATGGGTGCAGAAGGTATTTCTTTTTTAAGCATTTGTTCTGGCTCATATGCACGTCTTTCTTGTTGTGTGGTTGCAAATACTTGTCATGTGGGTTGGGACTTGCTGTGGCGTATACCTGCTCATATATTCGTCCCATAAGTCCTGACCTTCTTCAATTTTTCCACTGTGAAATGCATTAAATATTTTTACAAAATGATATCAGCTGTCACCGGTAGCCTGTTTCTTTCCAGTAAACGCTCTGAATATCATCTTAGGCTATTCACATTCCATGTATTTATCATGTGTCTTTGATGGTATTTTCAACATAAAATCTTTCCAGTTAAGGGGCTATTAAGAGCGACATACATAGGATTTACAAAGATGCGCTGTCGAGCTGCTGCGTTAAAGTATCGAGCCTGTGTTTGCATCTGTGACTTAATCTTGGGTGGTACTTGTGGCATCTTAGCAATTGCATCTCTCACGTCTTTGTCAAGTGCATGTGTGCCTTTTGCAATCACACCAATGCTCTCTCCAGTTTCTTTCGTGTCTTCTTTGATTTCCTCAGTTGCCCTTGGCAATCGTCCAATAGTCTCCTCGGTTTCCTTTGTAGCTTTCTTAATATCTTTGGTGAACTGGACCCGGTTCACCTTCTGTTCCCGTCTGAGCTGTCACCTGTTCCGCCGTTGCTGCAGTCATGGCCGCAATTACTTTTGTTGGTTTGATCAGCGGTGCAAACGTTTGTTCAAAGCCCGCAGTGTGTCTCGACTGTAACATATCCTTAATACGTTTGTTTACATCCATATAACTACGAAGAAGTTCCATGTGTTCGAGAGCAGTTTTCTGGCATTGGTCAGCATACTATGCTATGACATCATGGGCAGTTTTCTCTGTTTTCAAAACTGTATACACTTATCATGGCCGTTTAAATTGCTTTTTTCCGGAAGTGAGACCACTCTGGAGTGCTGGCACCCCGGATGCAGCAGTCAAGTCAATAGTGAGGAAACTATACGGGTTCGAGGTGGGCTCTGCGAACATATTTCGAAACTCATCCCACGTGTGGTCCCCAGAACACCAAGTCCAATGAATGTGTGTGAGGCCATGCGCGTCAATGCCGCAAAATATCATTGACATGTTACAGTTGTCCCGAATCACTTTAGGTACGTGTGCGTATCGTTGAGTCATATAGGTCACATCTGTGTTTTTGTGTCGACCTCGGGAAAATATTCGCGCGGGATTTATTTGGTTTTCCAGCATCACGTCATCGTACAGGACAAGATTATTCTCACTCAGATCAAGGTCATCAATGGTAGGTGTTTCATTGATTGTGAAAAAGAAATCAACCGTGGACGTGGTGACTTTACCACCGAATGACGACGCAAGCACGCCCGCATAATCGTTGAGTCGTCGTTTCACGGCTGATCGTCAGCCGATGGTACAATCACGTACAACCGATCCCACGTCAACAATCGCAAAATCATATTCAACAACAGTTGGGTTTTCCCGGACTAATGAGTAATGCAGGAACTGAGCAAGCTATTGTGAAACGATTTAAACATACACTTACGGAACGGTTATTTGGCCAATTGTTAATGCGATCTCGGTTTCGGATCGTAGAGCAATTTCGGACCCCAGTGCGGTCTAGCGAGTGGGTAACACGATTTCGTTCAGTCACAGGCACGATTGAATTAAAACCGCTGATGCGATTCGACAAAAGACTATCAGCGTTACCTACAAAATGATTTCACAACCACCACCGTTAGAATGACTCGGAAACAATTTTGTTTGGTATCTGTATGCACCTGGGGAGTTAGAAGGTGGACAACGTCGTGATACTGATCCGGTATGGTCCGTCGATGTTTTTTACTATCTCGGCCCAGATTGATTTTTCAAGGCAACCAACACGTTATCATTTGGCACCGTCATCGAGTGGACCTCGCCCACCAAGTAGAACATTTGTGGCGAAATCTAAGCACCCGACGAATTTTGCATATAAACATTCCCAATCGCAGATACAGCTACCGGTTTCTTACGTGAACTACTTAGTTGGTTTTCCGCCGAAGACCTGGAACAAATTTGGTGCATTCGGTAAACCGATTCCGGATTCGTCCACGATCATACACTGATATGGGGACATCCATTCGAGGGGCACCGACAGCGCTTCCAGTGCCAGAGGGTAGTCGTTATGTGTATGCAGAAGCTCGTCAGGGTATTCCTAGTCAACTTCAATGAAGTTTCTATCGTGATCGTTTACGTGTTTTTGTACGTCCACATCCCCACGGATTAATCCACTGAAAACCATCAACGGGTAGGGGCTGCATCATCGCTGATCCATAAAGATTGATGGTATCAAGATACATGATGTAGCTATTTTTGACAGTATATCTGTCCAGGTTTAGGATATTCGCGCGCGCGTATCGATGACTTGACATGGAAATACCGCCCGAATACCACGTGTTGGCCGCAATAAACTTATCAATATCATCACGGGTCATGATCATGTCTTCGGGCGAATAGAGCTCTTTGCGGATACATTTCATCGTAATCTCGATAAATTTAAGAAACACATCAACGATATAATATTGGTGGCTCCCTTGCTCCGTCGCATCGAACAACAATGTAGCAAAACCCGCATGGGATTTGTTCCGCAACTTGTGTTGTATTTGTTATAACCTCAGGAGCGTTCACTGGAACATTCAAACATTCAAAGTCTGAGTGAATCACATACGGTACTTTCATCTTTCGCTGCAACGTGGTAAATTTCAAAATGTTTTTGCCGGTTTCTGGCAAAATTGTACGCTGCGGCTTCTCGCAAAGCCCCTGTTGTATGGTAAATAAATGCAGCAAAGTTCACGTGGAAATTTTTTACCGCAGCACTTGCTGTGTTGGTTAAGCAATCGAGAAAGATTCTTTATCCATACGTAATGAGATAACGACTATGAACCTTTCATGCCGCTTATCAACAGCAGATTAAACCTGCTCTGTCCATGCCAATTTCTGCTTTGCACATGGGGGGATAGTGTAAGTGGATAAAAGACTGTGTCCCAAGTGTCTACACGTTAACGGCGATAACCGGGTTAAGTTCTTCAAACTTGTTCAGTATCGCATTGGTAACCTGCACAGAAAATTCAATGTCAACAAACTTAAGTTCACTGAAGTATTGTTTATATTGTCGTGGCTGATCTGTATTATCGCTCGGGAGACGTAACTTGGATAAGAACGTCCATTCAAAACATCGATTGTCATAGCTTTTGACATTTATCACTGACGGCGGCGGAACATAGTTGTGCTTTGGTATATTTGATCTCCAAAATGGTATGTTTGGGGAAATATGCAGTTGAACTTCCATACATCTGTCAAGAGTCCATCCCGAACCGGTGCTAGTCCATTTTTCCAACGTGTGGAGAATCTTTTCAGTACCTTCATCGATTTCTTCATTGATATCCTTGGCGTCGTTGCGGTTTGTGATTGCAAGTGGACCACCACGAAGCTACACCGTTGTGGTTTTAAATCCATCCTTGTCTGACGACTTGCGATTGAGCGGCATAGTCAAAATGCTCATGGATTAGAATATCCACTTTAATACTGGGGGTGTCAGAGCTTTGCAATGTCGATACGGTTTCCGGGCGCATATTTGATAGAAGTTTTCTCTCTGTACCTTTCATAGACAAATACTCTATATTTTAAGAAATGGCGTATTGGGGGAATAATTTTAGAATCTGCCTTAAAATAAATATTTATTTTATATGTGTTGTTATGGAATGGTAGAGGACCAATTTCGTATTATAACCACATATCCTTCGTACTTTCGATTGAAGTCGGAGTTATTACCTCCCCTTATATACCATAATCCTTCTCTGGAAACATTGGACAGTTACTTGAGACTCTCTGAAGATGTGTAAAGTCTTAAAATATATATGTAAATTAATAATCAAGTATCATGAAGCCATGTAATCTTCTTCATTATTGACTTTATGTACTAGTGTCAAAGACTGTGTGCACCCAGGCGAGAAGAAACATTTACTTGGATACTCTCAACAGTCTATGTTGAGCAATTGTGACCATTCTGACAACGGAGGGCAGTTTTGTCGCGTATTTACTTCAGAAATTCATGAAATGACAAACGTTTTTGACTGCATATACTTTAATGGATAATACATTTTGAGGGAATTCATATTTGTGATCTCAGACTGAGACTCTTAATTGTTAACCTTTAGCCACCGCTAATACAACAAAATAACCCAAAACACGGTACTTTCACCACCGCTTATATAACCAAATAACCCGCAATACTGTCCTTTCTCCACCGCTAAAATAAGCAAACAAACCGCAATACGGTACTTTCTCCATTGCTAATATAACCAAATATACGG